>JANHFR010000601.1:156776-176813 GCA_032468015.1 Mimophis mahfalensis | reverse complement strand
CTCCTCCTCCTCCTCCTCCTCCTTTTCCCTGATCCCTTCTTCCTTCTTTTGCTTCAATTTAATTTAAAAAAAAACTTAAAAGTATAATAAATTTAAAATTAATTACACCACATCGATTGCTATCACATCTACTTGGGATGAAAACCATTAAAATAAAGGCTTTCTTTCAAGTTTCATTGTTTCCTGTGGCAAAGCATTCCTTTCCAATTTTGCTCCATCAGGAATGGAATACTTACAAGGCTGAGATTTGATCTGTCAGGACACAGGAAATGTGAAAAATTCTGACACAGTATTCAGAGTGACATTCTTTGGCTTTGAGCTTACAATGTATTATTTTTCATTCTGTGTATATTTTTGCTCCCAGTCTGGTATCCTCCATATATGTTGAGCCTGCAACTACTAGAATTCCCAGTCAGTATTGAAGGTGCCAGACTGAGGAAGCTATTCTGGCACTCTTTCCTCAGAATAAGACCTGAGGTGGTTAAAAGATTTCAAAATGCCAGTATGCATGTGTTAAATCAGAAGGAGAGCAACTATACTCTGCTCACCAATTGCTGAATGCTAGCCATCATAGCTAGCATTTGATAAATATTAACCTTGCAACTAAATGTTTTTGAGGTCGATGGATCAGAAGAACTAAGATCAGGAACTTGAGGCTTCAGGCCCGAAATCGTAGATCTTTATTTACAGAGAGACGCAGCAGAAGGAAGGAACAGGAAGCAGGAAGCTGGAAGAACATTAGCAGGCATGCAAGCCTGCCTTATATAGGCTAGCATAGTGAACAGGTGCACAGGTGAAAGAATTTGGTTCTAGGACAGAAGAACATGGTAAATGAACCGCTTGTTGACAAAGCTATTTTTGCTTCCACTTCACATAAAACTCAAAACTTAGGTCAAATTTTCTGAAAGTGATGAACAAGGATGGTGAAGGTGTTCGTTATGTGAGACAGATGTTTCCAAGAATAACTGATTCCAAGATTAAGGAAGGCGTTTTTGTTGGTCCATAGATCAAATACATCACCAATGACAAGTGGTTAGAAAATCTGTTAGTGAGGCTAGAGAAAAGTATTCAAGGTTGTTGTTGAGAATTTCAGAAAGCAAAACATGAAAAAGAGATTCCCTGGACAAGCCCCTGCAGTTTTCCTGCCATTGCCTCCTTCTTGGGGATGAGAGAAAATGACTAGCCGCCCATCTGGCTTTGTGCCTAAGGCAGGATTACTATCCCCAGTCTTCTAGTTTCTAGCCCTGATGCCTTAACCACTACATTGAACTGGCTCTCTTTCTTGTGGCTTAGTGTACTTTTTATATGCATCACAAACTTTCCTTAAGCAATAAAGGCATGTTTTATTCAATTACCTTTGTGGAAGAGAGAAGGATAAAAATATACCAATTAGCCACCAAGGTGCTATTGGGAAATCTTGCAGTGTATGCTTCACTGAGCTTGACTTGAAGAAGCTGCATTGGTCCAAATGGTTGTATTTAGTTATATGCTCTTTAAATGAGTTAATTAATTGAAATACCTACAAGGAAAGTCAACTTGATTTTATTTCACTTAAGTCTTCTTATTAATGAGAGGAGCTTATATGGGAGGGAGCATATGAACAAATATGTTCATTAGAAATAATGGCCTACGGTTGCTTCTACTTATGGAAAGTAATAGGTATGCTTTTATTCTTCCTTTGAACTTCAAATGCCATTTCCATTTGCAGAGAACTGGAAAAGAAAAATAAATGCATACAAATGTAACTGAAAAACCAGCCAAGTGATTTGCTTATAAATAAAGAATCAATAGCAATTTCACCTAAATTAATGAGAGGTTACAGAATGCTTAGATCTTTGTTCTTGGACAAAGCATCCACTTTTTTTTTTCTTTTTGTATTCTTAAACCAAAGTACTTACGACCTAGTAAAAATTCACACATGGTTTGGTCCCAATGGGAAAAATCACCAATACTTCCAGAAAGAAGAGACTGAGTTATAGACTTTATCATCTAACTGAAAACTTCATTTATGTGACTGACCTTTTGTAGACAAATAGTGCAATGACCAATTTCAGATTCCTTGATGTTGCAGAAGCCAACAGATAGGAAACCTGGTAAAGGTCTTTGAGAAAGCACAAACACGGATGAAGGGCTAATACCAGCCTTAAGTTTTGTAAGGCTGCATTTAACCAATGTTTAGCTGGAATAAAAGCAGAGCTTTAGAAAACTAGGCTTGTTCAAAGAATCCATGGCATTGATTTTCTTGATATAGGTTAGATAGAGCTGCCTGGAAAGGCCATACCTTCTTAGTATTATCCTCTAAAAAGAATAGGATATTTGTAAGTTCCTAAGGAGCTGACCATCCATGCTGATAAAAATGGAATCAAGGAGAATCAGAAGGATGATTTGTATTACTGAGGGGTATTTAATTGATAATTGACAAAATATTTCAGAACCTTTAGTTTAGTCCTTGATGCCTACCATTGTTATACATGCTTTTGACCCCTCCCCTCCATTTTTGCAGTTCATTTGTATTAATTATAATGGATGATTGGTAATATTGTTAGTCTATTGAGAAAGAACAGGTAGATGTCCACATAGATGATATGGAGGACAAGTGGACTGTTCATTATATATTTTATTGATGGGGAAACATCAAATAGATATTTCAACAGAAATTTGTAGACTTTGCATGGAAGAGTTCTCCAACACTCTCTTTCGTTCACAACAAAAATGTCAAGTTCGCTGTAGTGAGTTGGTCATGGCAAGTTGGCCATGGCAATTTTTTAAAAATATTCTTTATTAACTTTTTACAGGTTAAAAAAATATAACACAAATCAACCAATGCACATACAAAACCCACACAACAAACTCACAACATCGTCATAAATAAAAAGGAAACCCCCCCCACCAAAAACACAAACAAACATAACCAAACCAAAACCAAAATTGAGTGGAACATCTCTCCGCTCCATAATAATAGATGTGTTACCGCAGCATAGACTTTTATCATTGTTCTTCAGTTCAAAATTTGCCATGGCAAATTGTTATAGACCTATTCTGAGAAGTGTACCATGCCATGATTGCATCGTATCTTTGCAAATCTGTGGGCTATCAAAGTAAGATGCAATGCGAAATCAACCTAGTTCAGCAAGCTTGATTAGCATTTGATAAAGGGTTGCATTAATATTTTTGTATCGATTGGGATCTGACACTTCCAGAATATTTCATCCCACCCAATTCTGAGAGACAGTCTATATTCTCCACAGTGCAACCAATCAATCAGTCAAGAACTGAGCAATGTACTTAGAGTTCTTTTTTTAATGGATGAATTCAACAGCAAGCACTTGAGTATTCCTTCAACTGGGAATTAATATACTCTGATACTAAAGAAAAATGACAATGTTAATTTGATGATTTAAAGTGTTTAATGTCAGGAAAAAGCTAGAGAAATAAATAATGCTCACTCAGAAATGATTTAAAATAATTGGGCATCTCTTATGTCTACAGAGGCAAAAAGTATGATAAATCATTTGACTTTTAAGTGAGATCTGGAAAGTGATGGAGATCTCTATCGCCATGTAAATCTGCTACATTGAAATATGATATGCACAACTCAAAATGTAGAAGAGGTTATTAGCATGATATCAATTTGATATATATTTTTAAATAATTTAAAAACGTAGTACCTTTCAAATATTTTTATTAAAAATGTAGTTACAACAGTAAATATTCAAACTGTAAAACAAAAGAAAAAAGGTACAAAAATATGAAAGGGAAAAGAAAAAGAGAGCAATTTCTAACCTTATCACATCTAGAATAAGCAATTTCATAATTTCTTCACTTCCTCTTAATTAACAAATATAAAACTCTTCATCTCATAAATTATCACTGAACTATAGGTAAACCCAATAAGTAATGTCTTTTTCAACCCAGGTATCAGCAGAAAGTCTAGACAGGGCTCTAAATAACATTCTACATCTCAACTTTTAGCTGTAAGCAAAATCACGTTTTAAAGTTAAATGTAAACAGACTCAATACACAGCTTTTTTTTTTCTATTCCAAATGCTAACAATTCCATAGAAAATCACACCAAATAGCATCACACATCAGTGAAATAAACATTCCATATCTCAACTCATGACCATAAAGAATGTCACATTTAGCAATACAAAGTAATCCCATATCCTAATATAAACAAAAATTCAACATAACAAAGAAAGATAATATATCCTTTAAAAAGAACTACCGGTAGTTCACAAAATATTTTGAAGTTAAAACATGGTATTAGGTAAATGTAACCAAATGCAACACACATTTTTTCAGTCCAGATATCAGCAAGTCCAGAAAGAGCAATCCAAAATAGCAACATATTCCATTTGAATTCTGGTCAAATAAAGCAACTTTGTGTTCCTTCCTTTTACATTTTAAAAAAATCTATTCTTAAATCTATCCAGATGATAGATTTATTGATCTTTCTAACAGATTTCATCAATATTTTAAGCATTCTCTTTTGTAAATCCAGCGAAAAGAAATCCCAATTGCTTTCTGGGATTGTCATTTTTTTTATTTTGTTCTTAATTGTTCTTGTTAAAACTCCATTTTTTCTTTATCTGTAATGGTAAGTTCTTATTTAAATTCTCATTTATGTTGTTTTCAGGTAGATTTTGTTACTTATCTTTTTCTGTAGCATCTTTGTTGGGAACAGATTGGTTCCAATAAGACACAACTGAGCTGATATAATTGACTGAAAGTCTAGTTGCAATTCCCAGTGTAGTCCCTCAAACATATCGCTGAATACCATTATACATTACTTGTCTTGTTATAGTTTATTTATTTATTTTTTATTTATTGTATATATTTATTTATTTTATATAAATATATTTATTGTACTGCAAAACTGCATTTATTCTTTAAAATTAATTTCAGAGAATTAATATTTAAAATGCAATATTCCAATATTACCTAAATCATCCAAAACTTCCTGTAGGCAAAATCTGGTCTTGCTTTTCTGCTGTTCATTTTAAACTCTTAAAAATTATAAAGATACATCTTCATTTTCATATATTATGAATTGAAGGCACTCGGTGTTTTCAGCCTTGTCACTTTGAAGATTTCAAACTTCTTTGAGGCAGTTAATAGGCAATTTCCAGAAGTGGTTAGCAAGGGAAGTGTGAACTTAACATGCTGGAAAAAGACTATGGGGCTGGAACCATTATGGCAAATTCCCTCATCTTTCAATTCTCTTAACACTGTATTGCAATCTCCTCATGGGAAGCAACCATCAGTTTTTGTTACTTCACGAATGAAGGCAAATACTTGTATCCCAGGATACAAATGTTGCAAAATTCAATCCAACTAGGACCGGTGGCTTAGTCTTCCAAGCTTTCAGACTCATTCTGGAGCCTCAGGAACCTTAACCCCCAGGAAATGTTTCTTTCACATTCTGGTGAGAGAGAAGTTCCCTGAGGGTGGGCCCCAGCTTGAGTCTGAAAACTTAAAGGCTATGGAGATTCTCAGTCATCCAGGTCATGGTTGTCCCAAAGATGCTTTTTCAAAAGGCAACTGGATTTTCTTTGTTTTTTTCTTGAAGACATTTCAGTTCTCATCTAAGTTTAGTCAGTTCAAGAAGCTTCTTGGATAAGAAGAGAAATGTCTTCAAGGAAAAGCAAAGAGACTCCAGTTGCCTTTTGAAAAAGCATATTTGGGATGAAACCTTGGAAGACTAAACCTCTGGTCCTTCTGACCAACCCAGATTGGATCCTTTGTTACTTCAACTTGTTGAAATTTAGTTAACTTTCTGAAACCTGGAAACAAAATATCAATGTTCAAGGGAGTTTATCGTGCAACCAGTTTAAACTTGATTTTCTTAATAATAGTTTTGTCAGGATGACAGATACCCTATTCTACAAATAGTCAAAAATTCTACAATGTTCAGAAACATTGATAATGCACCTTAAATAAAAGCAGTCCATGGTTCTTAGAAAGGACAAGCAGTACGTTTGAGCAAAGATCAGTGGAATGATCAGGAAATGTGGCATGTTGGTAATTAAAAATCATTATTCAGCCTTATGCTAAATGGAAAGTAAGACAATCTTTATTATGTTTTAGGTAAGCTGCCTTTTTGGCTCTATTTGCAAGCATTATGGAGCTAAAATTACAAAATACGCACCCAAAAGTATTATTAATATCGCAGTCCTCAGTACCGTCTCTACAAATGATAAATGTGACAAATCTTCATCTTTTATAACTTTACATACTTTTATTGAGGGATAAAATATTGCCAATTAGGCCATTCAAATGTGCTTGCTTCCAGGCATGTGGGGTATAAGCATAGTATCTGTCTACAGTATTATGTCTTTTCCTGGGATGATGGCTGTACACTTCAAACCATCTTCTTGCAGCTGAAATCAAATCACTGCACAATCCTATTGTCAGTAGCATTACATTCTCAGACATTATGTTTCTAGAATAGTATGATGTTAGAGAGCTAAATTTTTACTTCAATATGTGTGTGTGTGTGTGTGTGTGTGTGTGTGTGTGTATGCTCGTGTGTGCTCGTGTGTGCATGTGTGTGTGTTTAATCCCTGGAATCAGATTGTCTAGCACGTCCTAAAAATGATAAAATTGCCCTTCCTCCTGCAGCCTTTCATGCTATCTCCCACTCCATTCTAAAATGTCCTATGACCATCTGGAAAAGATTAGGGAAAGATGTGAAGGGTATAAGAGGGAAGGGAAGTCACCCAAATGTGCCTCCTCCTTGTTATGTGAATGGCAGATTCCACCTGGCTGAAGAATTTGCCATCAAAGAGTTTTCCAGGGACACCAAAGGATAGATAAATTTCAAGACATGTTCAGTGGAGCAGACTGCCTCGGAAACTTAAGAGGTTTCTCATGGTAATAAAAAGTATCTGTTAGAGTTTAGACCCACCCTGTGTTTCAAGGTTGGTAGCAGAGTGGAATAAGCAGTAGAATTGGTGACTCTTCATGTTATCCTGTGAGTAGCACACAGCCCACGAAACAAGCAACACACAGCTGGTTAGCAAACCTGTATTGTTTCCAGGGTAAGGTACAGAAGGGCAAATGCATAAACAAAGTCCAGTGTAGCAGTCTAAAGTCAAAACACGACAAGAGTCAAACAAAATCCAGAGAGAATGTAAAACATGGTTAAATAGCAATAATCCAAGGTCTTCAACAGTAAACGGTCCAGCAGATTAACAGTCAGTAATTCGGTAACTCCCACACACCCACACATTACAGACTTACCTTTATCTACCTTAAGGCAGTTTGAGCCATCCAATCAGCATCATGGTTTTCAATAAACTTACATTTATTATGGGCCATGCTTAGAAACAGCCTCAAAGATGCAAAGCTATTTTACACAGCATTACACAGCATTAAAGGTACAGCATTTAATATACAGACATGCTTTGGCTTAGCTTGCCTGGCCCAATATACTTGAAGGTAATCTCAAAGCCCAACAGTGTCACAATCCTTCTCAGCCTCATGTTTTTAGCTCCAAAATAATTCCCCAAATTTAGCAACTCCCCCCCCCCCCCACAATTCTATTCTACAGTTTAGGACAAATTATTCAAATATGATAAGATTTTTAGCCCAGTTATATAGATGATTTTGTTGATTAAAAAAAATAAGTATAATTACACCTTTTTAAATCCTGAATTGGCAACTATTGTATGAGGATTTGTAGGTTTGTAGGCTACAGTGGAATTCAAATCATACCAAACCAAATTCTACCATAGAAGAAAGCAATAATAGTTCAATTTCAAATTGCTGCCAGGTTCATGTCCATGAACTCACCAGGAACTGAGCTCAACTTGGAGATTTCACTTTTATTGCAAATTTAAATAAATTCAAGTGAGTACAAGCATTGGTTGTGATACTATAAATACAGTATAAGCATAAATTAATGATAAACATTCTTTGGAAAATCCCACTAGATTTTGCCCTCCTGATATGTGCTCTTCATTAATGTTAATAATTGTACAATCTTGAGCAAAAGACAACTGTTATATTAATTGAGGCTCTGGCTGTGATGGTATTTACCTCTTTTCCTCTAGGGGAAAAAGTTTTAATTATCTCTCCCATTAATTATATTTTATTCATGCTCAACCTCCAAAGTTATATTGATGACACGATGGTATTTCCTAATTATCATAATTGCAGCTTCATGGAGTGGTTAGAGGCTAAATGTTGAGCATTGGTATTAAAGCCATATGTAAGTGTATACGTATATGAATACACAGATACACAAATACTTCAATTATTCCTGAGAAAAGTCATTATACTACACAAAACCACCCACAGTGTTTTCAAATTGCTTGATGTAGATATTCTAAGTTCTTGCCCTTTTGCCAACCCAGTTTTGAATCCATCACCTGCTTAGTGCTATTTCTGAATTTTATTTGAATGACGAGTTTCATTGCATGAGTTCAGATTCTAGACATATTTATTTATTTATTTATCTATTTTATTGAACTTTTATGCCGCCCTACTCCCTAGGGACTCAGGGTGGTGTACAGAATAAAAACAAACAATACAAACATTAAAACAGTATTAAACTAGAAGTTCAATAAAATGAAGACAAACACCCCAGTTAAAATTAACAATATCCCTCCCCATGCTCAACCCAGGCCAGCTGCCCAAAACAGCCATGTTTTCAACTCTTGACGGAAAAAGCGGAGATCTGGGGATGTCCAGAGCTCAGGGGGGAGCTGATTCCAAAGGGTTGGGGCACCCACAGAGAAGGCCCTCCCCCTGGGTGTCGCCACCCGGCACTGTCGAGCCGACGGCACCCAGAGGAGGCCAAATCTGTGAGCAACATGGATTTAGACTGCTTGCTAATGCCTTCTGACAACTCCTTATCCACATTAAGGTTTGAACAGTCCTTCAGACAGATTACATCTATTCAAGTACATCTCATTTTTCTTCCTTAATTGATGTGCGCGCACACACACACACACACACACACAAACACATTCTTAACACAAGTTAAGAGTTGAGCAAGCCTGCTCATTTGTGTTCTTTGTAGGCAGAATTGTCTCAATGATATCAAGGTGCCATGAAATCCTGTAGCACTTCTTACGGTACAGCAAGCTTATGCCACATACACATATTTTTTTAAAATAAAATGAGCAGGTATGTTCAGAAGTTTTTTAGAATACAAAATTGCTTACTGTTGTAAGTCCTTTTTTTAAAGTTAAAAAAAGAGCATTTCTGCAACTAGCTACTGCTTTTTCTAGGGTCTGCCTTGTAGTAGAAGGGATTGGCTCCTCCTTCCGTCATTCATAAATGAGGCATACATTTCACTAGGGCAGGGGTCCTCAACCCCCAGTCCGTGGACTTGGCACCGGTCCTTGGCATGCCAGCAACTGGTCCACACAAACAAGCGAAGCTCCATCTGCAGGATGCAGGCAGCATACAAAACCACACCCCCTCTGGTCTGCGGAAAAACCTCTCTCCACGGAACCAGTCCTGGTGCCCCAAAAGTTAGGGGCTGCCGAAGTCAAGTCTTTAAAACAGGATACTTGCAACCAAAGGCTCATAAGCCGCACTTGTACTGTCTAGCACCCTGAGATTGTACCTGTTTTTGGTAGGACATTTTCTCCTTGTTAAAAATAAGGTAAGGATTGAACTAGAAGGCCTTTGGAAGGCAAATGTCTCTGTTTCTGCTCACAACTACACACACACACACACACACACACACAGAGGCACACGTGTGCGCGCGCGCGCACACACACACACACACACACACACACACACACACACACACACACACACCTTATACCTATATTCTAGAAATATCCTATCCCCACTTTTAAAAAAAGATTCCCAGGGGAAACAAATATAGGTAGTTTTTGACTTATGACCACAATTGAGCCCAAAGTTTCTGTTGCTAAGCAAAGTAGTTCTTAAGTGAATTTTTATCCCATTTTATGAGCTTTCTTGTCACAGTTATTAAGTAAATCACTGCAGTTGTTAAGTTGGTAATACAGTTGTGAATCTGGATCTCCACTGATTTTACTTGTGAGAAGGTGGCAAATGGTGGTCATATGACCCTGGGGCAGTGCAACCTGTCATAAATATAAGTCAGTTACCAAGGATCTGAATTTTGATCACCACGGGGATGCTGCAATTGTCCTAAGTGTGAAAAAAAAAATGGCCGTAAGTCACTTTTTTCAGTACCATCGTAACTTCAATTGGTTACTCAACAAATAGTTTAAGTCAAGGACTACCTGTAAAATGAAGACTGTGCCCTTTACTTTTAGGATCCTCAGGTTGCAACGCCATCTCAAGAGAGGTTGCCTAAAGTTGCTTGAAACAACCAAACTAAAAACTAATGACAAAAGTACTGTAATTACAACCACCCAGAAATAAAAACTGGTAGAAAGAAAGATAATAAAAAGAGCTAAGGGGGGAAAAGGACAGAGATAAACTGGTGTCAAATACAGACTTAAGAAAAAGTCCTCCAGAATAATTCACATTTTCTCAGAAGTCAGCAACTTGTCATCCTGAATGCTAAAATAATATGTTATAATGCATCAAAATAGATGCATTACAAGACCTGTGGTGATGCAGTAGTTAGAATGCAGTACTGAGGGCGACTTCTGCTGATTACTAGCTGCCTGCAATTTGCCAGTTCGAATCTCACCAGGCTCAAGGTTGACTTAGCCTTCCATCCTTCCGAGGTTGGTAAAATGAGGAACGCAGATTGTTGGAGGCAATAGGCTGATGTGGTAATCCACGTAGGGAGCGCTGTAAAACACTCTGAATATAAGCCTAATTGCTATTGCTATCAAAACTGTTTCCTCTTCTTCCTCTACTAACCCAGGCAGGAGAATCAGTCATGTCGGAACTCTTTTATAGATAGAAATAATTTTTAATATTTTTCCATTTTATCTTTCCCTTTGCACTACAGAGATTCTCTTGTCTTTTGTTTCCTTTCTCTTATTCAAACATAGGGACCTTGTAGTTTACAAAGATTGGTTTTCTTCCCCTCCTTGGCTTTCAGGCAATGTGATTCTGTGTTTATACAAATGCTTCCAAACGCAGGATATTGCATATATCAATATTTACCCAGCAGGAAATTACCATGACAAGTGTGAAAATAAACCCATGTTTGCCTTACGATGAATAGCTGTATACACAGCACGATAAACAAGCTGATACAATTCAAATATAATTCATTTCAATTGATGGATACAAATGTTCCATATTATAGTGACGCCATGTAAATTGGTCCTGAGATGTGCCAGTCAGGCAAAAATAAAATGTTAGTAGTCTGCTGAGAGCAGCCAGAAGAGAGTCACAGAGATGTATTCTATGTCAGATGCCTAGGGAAGAGGCATCAACCTGACAATTAGGAAGAGTGATATCTTTCAGCCAAAGGATGGAGAGATCAAGATCCGTGGATTTGTTTATTTATTTTATTTTAGAAAATTTATATTGCTGCCTACTCGGGCATGGTGACTCAAGAGACTATACATTTTGATGAAAATGTTAGTTTGATGAAAAGAAGGACTAGGGGTAAGATGATAGTAGTGTTCCAGTACCTCAGGGGTTGCCACAGAGAAGTGGGAGTCAAACTATTCTCTAAAGCAGCTGAAGGCAGGGCAAGAAACAAACTCCTAATCAAGGAGAGGAGCAATCTAGAACTAAGGAGAAATTTCCTGACAGAACAATTAACCAGTGGAACAATGCATCCAAAAGCTGTCAGTACTCCAACACTGGAAGTTTTTAAGAAGAGATTAGACAACCATTTGTCTGAAATGGTATAGGGTTTCCTGCCTGAGAAGTGGGTTGAACTAGAAGAAGACCTCCAAGGTCCCTTTTCAGCTCTGTTATTCTATTCTGTTCTGTTCTGTTCTGTTCTGTTCTGTTCTGTTCTATGAAGTTTACACAGATGTAAAACCATATAAAAGAAATAAAAAGAAAAATAATAAAATAATAAATTAGTAAAATAATAACCCCCACCCCCTCCCCATCCCAGAGACAACATACATTTATACAAACCATTTAATGTGCTCCATCCCACTCTGGGTTCCCCAGGCCCACTGACAGAACCATGTCTTCCAGTGCCTTCCAAAAGTGTGTTAAAGTGGGAGCCAGTCTAATATCTGGGGAAACGATGTTCCCAAGAGAGGCGTACTAGGCAGAAAAAGAGATTTCCCACTGTGCAGAAGGATGATTCCATTGCCAGTCAGTTTGCCTTTCAATCGTCCTCTCCTACAACCCATTTGTTTAATGACCATTCAAAGTCACAACAGCACTGAAGAAGGAGCGGCCTGTGCCCCATTTTCACTCTTATGAATGTTGCAGCAGCCGCCCCCTGGTCATGTGATCAGAACTCAGACCCTTGGCAACTGGCAGGGATTCATGAGGATTGCACTGTCCCAGGATTACCTTTTCACCGTTTGTAACCTTCCCAGCTTCCAACAATAAGTAAAGTCAATGGGGGAAGCCAGATTCTCTTCATGAGTGCGTGATTCGCTTAACAACTGCAGTGATTCTCGTAACCACGGTTGAAAAAGAAAAATGAAGTGCAGGCCATTTAACAATTGACTTGCTTAGCAACAGAAATGTTGGGCTCAGTTATGGTTGTAAGTCGAAGACTGGCCCTCTGGAAGAAGTGGTACTACTCTGCATCAGACACCAAAATGTCTAAGGCTGTTTGGAGGAAGGATCCTCTCTTTTTTCAACCCTCTTTCTACCTGTGTAGGTCACAATGAAAGACCAGCACAACCCACCAATGGCTGGCCCTGCCCCGCCTATTTTTTGGGCTGGTTTTGGCCACTTTCAGGCCATTTTTGCATCATTTTAGGTCAATGTTGGCTGAAAAAATGGCCTGAAAACAGCCCAAATAACAGCCTGAAAACAGCCTGGAAACAGGCCATTTTGAGGTCATTTTTCACCCCAAAATGGCCCAAAAAACAGGCAGGGGCAGGGCCAGCCAGTGGTCCAATTTCCTGGTTCTCTGAACCACACAGAATTGGAACAAGAGGTTTGCCTGAACCGGTCTGAACCGGCTGAATTCCACCCCTGCTGCTAGTTGATGTTCATGAACCTGTAATTGCTACTCAGTCTGCATAGATTCACTAGGGTCATTACAGAGACCTGCCAATCGATGATGGCCTGATCAGAATCATTTTGCAAATGCAATTTTTTTTTGTTATTTATGATGGGCATCATTCCAGGGGTTGCAATTCAATCTAAATTAGTCACAGCTGAAGTGGACCACTTGTGCCTGTCAGCATAACTGAAAGAACAGAAGCCTGGAGAAGTAAAATGAAAAAAATGAAATACCCTTTCTCTACTCTTTCCCAGAATTAGGAAGGGATTGTTAGTCAAGCTGGATAATCTTTCTGCTGTCTCTGGTTTTCATCTTTGCTTGGATTGCTATTGGCAGCTGTCCATTTGTTCATTTTCCCTTTGGGAAGAAAACAAAAGAAGGACAAACAACTTATTGAGTTCAGCGTTCTGTATCATATATACACAGAGTGCTGAACTCAATATGCTATACAACAGAGGCCCAAGAAAGTCAGCATGAGCAATGGGTGGGTGGATTGGGGACTTCTTCCACTGTTTTTCCCCAGCATCTTGTCTATAATTCAGCAGATGACATTGATCGGTGAAGTCTGATCAATCCCCTTTTAAAGCTATCTGAAGTTGCCTTTCCCCCCCTCCCTGGAATTTGGACTGAACCCATTTACTCCTTCCTGCTGCAATCCATTTCTTCAGTAAGGAGGGATGGAGGCACTTGTGCTCTCAGACAATCTGTGGCAGGTTTTAAGCTCTTTATTAAAATTTATCACAGTATGCAATGCAATGAAAATAAATATTTAAAAATGGGGGGGAGAGGGTACAGAAAAAAAACTTCAACTCTTTCCAGTACAGTGAAGGACTAACTGCATTGTATCCTGAACTTTTTAAAAATTACATTTAGTTATTACAAACCATTTCTACAACAACACAACGATTCACCCTTCAAATTAAAATCTAAATTCGATTTTTTTCTACTTCGAGAATAAAAACCAAAAGTGACTTTCCAATAAAAACTGGACTAGGTAAGCTCTTCTCTTCGTTTGAAACTATCATCGCAACCTTGAGGTTGTCATCTCAACCAATTCCACTTTTTCCTTGTACTATTTCTCTCAATGGGAAAAAACATGGATAGGAAAGCCTGTGGCAGGTTTATAGCACCGAGCACTGCTCTAGCAGTGCCCCCTTGTTCCTAAGGTCTCACCTGTATAGTGTGCAACACAACTCCAGCTGATACATAACCAGGACAGGACCGAGGCGCAAATATTCTTATGTATATCAGTGCTCGTCTTCAATCAAGCTGTTCTGGATATTAAGTGATAGAGGGAAAAGGCCTGGCAGACCTCTGCATACGATGACAAACTGAAAATAAACACAGCAGCACTGAAAGTAAACACAATGTATTGCATGTGAAGTCATAGCAGCAGTACATCTTCCTACTACACTCACTTAAAAATGTAGCAGCTGAATAAAGGGTGACATGCAGTAGTGCAAGAGAAGGAAGTCAGATGATGGCTGAGCCACTGCGGTCAAATCTACCTCTGTGAAAGATGCTGGGAAGAAAAACGAAATTCCCACGAACGCTACAAAAGGATGGGATGTTTTGAGATCCCATTTGCAAATCTGCAAAAGAACGGCAGGTAGTCCTTGACTTACTGAATCCAAAGCAAGACAATTATTAAGTGAGGTTGTGCCCCATTTTACAACCATTTTGGCCCAAGTCATTAAATGAATCACTGCAGTTGTGATTGTAGTGATAAATTTTGCTGTTGTTAAGGGAATTTGGCTTCCCCCATTCATTTTGCTTGTCAGAAACCGGCTGGGAAGGTTACAAATGGTGATCACATGAATCCAGGAGCCTACAATATTCATAACGACCTGCCAGTTGCCAAGCATTTTGATCACATGACCATGGAGATGCTGCAACATTTGTGAGCATGAAAACCAATCACAATTCACTCCCCCCCCAATGCTTTTTGTAACTTTGAACAGTCACTAAATGAATGGTTGTAAGTCTGTAGTGCCTACAGAATGATTAAGTAGCAGACAGTGGTGCAAAACTTTACAGGAAACTTCTTGTCAACCCTAGAGCCATTTTCCCCTGGCACCTTCAGGGCTGCCACAGTAGAGATGAGTTGCGACGGATATTCCTGGCCGTAACAATCGAAATGATTCAATACATGGCTAGGGAATAGGGCTACTCGGTCTGGATTGCTGTCAAAAACCATTTGTATTGGTGGTGGGTCCCAGCGACGCAATTCCCTAGGTCTGGGTGATGACCTGCTCCAAGGGGGCCGGTTAGTGTTCCCTGGAATCCCTCTGTTAGGAGCTGGAGATGACTGTTTTCTTGTCTCCGCCATGACATCTCTCCATGGGTTTGGGCCTGTATATTTATATTGGAAGGGTCCTTCTGTCCCTGCATGGTACCCTGCCCCAGCTAAACCTGGGTCTCCATAATTAGCTCGCAGGATATCAAGTGTTTCTTCACTTAAGTCGGTGATGAAACTAGAAGAGCCATCCTCATCACCCAATCTCCTTTCTTGTCAGTGACTGCAGATTGACTAATTGAGGACTTTTGTTTGTTAGTCTTACTCAGTCCCGATTCTAAGTTAAGTGCCTCCAGATTAAATGTGGTAGCTTTAGGGGCTGTCCCTTTAGGTCTGGTGGCTGGCTCACTGGGGAAGGATCGCCCTCTTGGTCCACCTCCAACTTCAGCCCTTTCTTCAACCTCTCCAAAAGCTACCTCAGTTGCCTGGGTTTCTTCCTCCTCCAGGGACAGGGTGGTAGAGATAGATGGGATATTGTGGCCATAATAGCATTCTTTCCTCTGAGATCCAAGGCCGTTCCCACCAGGTACAAAGAGGTGGGATCTGAGACCAAGTGACCTTTGGACTGTGACCTGATTGGACCATGTGATGGGCTGCTTGGGCAGCGAGAAGAAAACTTTACTTCTAACTAGGGGAAAACCTGAGTGGGGGTTAGAGTTGGGTTTCCTCAGATGTGCCAGTATGACATACCTAATAAATCTATATTCTGAAGAAGATGTCTGCCTTGGAATTTTGATTCCGTTGGGTGTGTTACTTGGAACCCTGACAGTTGTATCATACCCAAGCAGGATTTTATTTTCTAGTAGCCATTAATATATTTCCACAAGAGTTTTCTGGAAGCCATAATGCATGCATGCAAAGAATATGTAGTAGAAAATTAGTTTTCCTTTTACTTTGGAGTTTATGATTTGCTTTCCGTCAGATTCTCCCTCTGGGTGGACCATCTCCCTGGATGGAAGACTTCCTGCCTTTTCTCTGATACAATGGAATATTTTTGTCCTTCTTTGCTAGTTACCTATCAGCAGCCTTGGGAAAGCAAAGTAGGGGCAAATTGCCACTAGAGACGGTGCAAACAGGCTTTGCTGGTTTACAGTTTTACTTTTTAAGGCTGACAAGCTCTCTAATGATATGTGTCACATGCACGTATGCATGTGTGCATGAATGCTATTTGACAAAACTAATGCTTTCTCATTTTCCTCTCCTTTAGGCTGTTAAGTGGTTTAAGTGGCTTAATAAAAAGTTCATTATTTCCTTATATAAGAACAGCGTGGTGTAATGGAAATCTCTGCTAGTTTACATTTTGGGGTGAGCCTTGTTGAAGAAGAAAATCTCAAGAGTATTTTAACAAAAGGATACTCTCTTCCCAAAGTCCCCTCCCTCCCTGACATCATCCTAACATGTCTTTCTGACATTTAAAGCCATTTTAAAGATGTATAGCGAATACATAGAAATGGCAATTAAAAACTTTGCATGCTGGATGCCTCCATTTAGATATAACTTTTGTTGCTGTTCTTTCAATGGAAAACAAGCTGTGAAAGCATCTTTGAATAACTGCAGAAATAAACCTACAACACGTTTGCTGTACTGATTACAAGGACACTGTCTTACGAATTCATAATATCTATTATGATGTTCAGATTGGATCTGGCATTTTTATCTGCCTATCGAGTCCTTCCCAAGGACCTGGGATAGGCAGATGTGGATGTTTGATGGTGTTACAGATATCATTGTAGGATGTAAGCTGTTCTAAGTAAAGCTGCCTTTTGCAATTGACTGATGAGGAATTTGTCAATGCCTGTGGTATTCAAGTGGTGCTCCAGTTGTTTTTTGATTGTACCTTTGCGTTCTTTTGCCACAATTGCTCTATTTCATTTTGCAGGTCTTTATTCTTTGTTATGTGCTCCAGTTCTTTTTCTTCTATTCTGTTGTATTATTTTATTTTTATTTATTAGACTTTTATAATGCCTTTATTATTTTTAAGTAACTTAAGGTGCCAAACATACATAATACTCCTTCCTCCTCCAATTTTCCCCACAACAGCAATCTTTTGAGATGGGTTAGACTGAGAGAGGGAGTGACTGTCTCAGAGTCACCCAGTAGGCTTTCATGCTTTAGATGGGACTAGAACTCACAATCTCCTGATTTCTAGACCAGCACGGTAATCACTAGGCCAGACTGGCACTGGCCTGAGATTGAACAGCATATGTCCAATATAGGAGTATTGACTGAAATACCATTTAGGACTGCTTCTGTGGGATGAGGCTTTGACAATTATTTGGCAGCAGGAAACATATATATGCCATTACCTAATGTGATTCCGTAGGGCTGAACAATGCTTCTGATTTGATTTCAAAAAAGTGCTTCAGACTGCATGGGGATGTAAATGTAACAACACCTGGCAGCTGAAACCCTTTAAAGCAGCCGTATCTTTTCCAGGCATCAGTGGCAGCTGCAGAAGGCAAACATGCAATCCTAGGAAAAGATACAGCTATTTTAAAGGTATTGGAAGTAAAAATCTAATATACTGACTTTTTAGCCCTCATGACTACCCCAAGGGGACTGTTAAGGAATTAGCAGAGTCCCTTGAATAGCAAGGGTGTGCACGTGAAAGTGTTTGAGAGTAGTTATGAATTAAGCACAGTAACCACACAGATACACTGAGTTGTGTAATAGTTTACTTTCAGGAAAAAACAAAGCACAGTCCAATAAAGAATCCAGGTCATACATATATAATTCAGTAGATAGCCAGAACAGTCCAGGTATTATCCAATAACAAAGTCTTCTTACCAGTCCTCTTATTCATTCACAGTAAACCATTCTTCTGGATTTGCAAACAGTAGCAAAATACTCATTAAACAGAGATATCAAAGAGCACGAACAACAAAGAGAACAAGCCATGTTTCTAGCTCCCCCTTAAGGACATTGGCAACAGAGCTAGCCAATCAGGACACAGTATGATGCAATACAGCAGTCTTAAAGTGATACAATACATTTTCACTGCAAACATACACTTATGGTTTATATATTGCCAACCCAACCAGTTAGGTAATAGTCATATTCCTAACAGGAACAATGGATTGTAGATTGTAGGCTACATATTTGCTCTGGATTGCCTCACTTTGCTCACTCTTGGCCTAAAAGATGTCAGGCCATTTCCTTCTGCCTTTCTTCCCTGGCATACAGACAGGCGGTCTTGGACTGTCCTCCTGTAGCTAGATAGATGCTAGGCTTTTCTTATCCTCGAATGCTTTTCCTGTAAGTAAATCTCTTGCTTCATGCATCCTTGATCGGGTTAGAATCTGCTCTCTGGAATGCTCAAATGCACGGAGAGAATGCTTTAACCTCCAACAGGTTCTATGATTATACTCCTGCCTGTTCTGAACCACCTTATCCAGTCTAAATCTGAAGCACTGCACTGTTTTATTATACACTGCTTTATTTATCCTGGGCTTTTAGGTGATGGTCTCTCATATCATAACAAGCACCACCCATAAAAACCAAGGCAGATCAAACACTGAAAAATATTCCAGTGACTGGCACCACTTAAGAAACAAAAAAGCAGGATATGCAACGTTCTTCTTCTCTTCTGTTGTAATGCAGGATAGTCCCATGTTCTGATGTGATGGTACACACCATCCTCTATATGGCACAGCTTCGTGTGAAATGTTAATGGTGATTTTTGCAAGCAAGATTTGGAGGCACAAGATGTTTTGCTGCATTCACAGATCCTTTCCCAGAATTGCATCATAAAATATCATGGACTAACTACACAATATTCAAAGATGCATAAACTGAACAATAAAATATTGGGCAGAGTGTACTCATGTCCATTCACTTTTTAAAACTTTTCAAGTGGTTGGCTGCTGCATCAACTATTAAGAGCAGTCAGAAATGCCAAAACTATAAACCCCCAAACCTCTCTTAACTAATATAAAATCAAATATGTCCTGGGAATATTCATTCCTCAACCCACATGATCTTTGGAACTTTGTAAAAATCAGCAGTGAGAGACAGATCTTGTTTTTGATGGATGGGAATTCCATCACAAGCCTGGGAGTTCCTGCAGGCATATATTTTATGAGAATTGAGATGTCAGCAGTCCTTCTCTTCAGGCATGCTATTTCTTACAGATACTAGGCATGATATCTTATAGGATTTTAAAGATCGTGACCAGCACCTGGAATTCCATCCCAAAACTAATCAACAATCTCTGACACTAGTGATATTATCTGGCTATATTAGCCTACAATAGTTTCAGCATGTCTGCTTCCAGGAGGAAAGACTTACATTTTAGGATGAATTCTGGAACTTGATTTTAAAGTGTTAAACTAAACAATATAAATAAATAACTTATTGCCCTTTCCCCACCTTTACATGAAACATTTCTGTATCTGGAATCACCTTTGGTTGCTTCACTTCATATTCGTTCTTAACAAATATATTCCCATATGTAATATATTCACAACATATTTCTAATATAATGCATAGCTCTACAAAGCCCCTTGCTTTCATAAAATAGTGGAAAAATGTGATATTTTAACTGGAAAAATATGGTTTTAGCATTACATAGATTAAAGCTCTGTTTTGATAAAATAAATGTGTCTGCCGCTCTGTCAGTCTCTCTCTCTATATCTCTACCTCTTTATCATCTATTCCTTCCTCCCTTCCTCCCTCC
>JANHFR010000601.1:101376-112181 GCA_032468015.1 Mimophis mahfalensis | reverse complement strand
AACTCCGTAAACTAGGATGAAAGACCATCACTAGCCCCAAACCATCCCATGAATGTTGCAGTCATTCTGCTGCATTATGTTGATTTGTTTTTATGTATTTAGGTACTGGATTTTTATCCCATCCTTATGTTTCCAAACATACCTAATACTCTTTCCTCTTCCTATTTGTCCCCACAACAACAATCTTGTGAGATGGGCTGGGTTGGGAAAGAGTGACTGGCCCTTAGTCAGCCAGCTAGATTTCATGTTTGAAGTGGGACTGGAACTCAGCATCTCCCAGCTTCTACATCAGCCCCAGTCCTAGCTCGAGATCATCACCACACCAAACTTGCTTCTGAGTTTAGATTTATTACCTTAAAGGTACACAAAACAGGACAATTTCAGCCTCATCCTGTATGCCTTAGCTTGTGTTTTTTTTAGGGCCATTATCCAGTCATCTATGCAAAATAGGTAAGTTTAGTCTTTGGATTTCAAAACACAAGACCTCAAAGAAGGAATCTAAAGTATGTCAACCAACTTCATTCTTCTTTTACAAACTGGCAGGAGATAAAGGCTGAAGTGCGGACATCTTCACATATTCGCTTAATGAGGAGGACAGATATAGCCACCCTATCTTCTGCTGCTTGACACTAACACATTCCTTTTTTCAGTCATTGCCGTTTTCTTTTCAAGAAAAATATGGGTGTTTTTGTTTTTGTTGTTGTTGTTGTAGCGGCAGCTGATGCCAACTGACCAGGAGAAGACTTCTGTTGTTAGAGGCTATGCCCAAAGCTTCTATAGAAGAGGAGGAAAAGGGATGAAGGATGTTATGGTTCTGTCTTTTTTCTCAGAGGAGACAGAACACCCTGCCAGCATATAGTTTATTGATCCATTGGCTTCTGGGAATATTGATGAACATCCCTACATTTCCTCAAAATGTAAAACAAGCCAAAGAGAATGATCCATGCAATACAAACAATACAGGGCAAATATCTTCTCCTAATGCACAAGACTTTATATTGTGACACATACACACACACTGCCCAAGTCTTTTTGTGGCCATGAGAGGCCCTTCTGACTAGGACTGTTGAAAACAGACTGCAGCTGCACTTATATTTTGTGATGAGAAGTATTCAAAACTGCAGACGAAGCCCTAAAACACACATCACTGTTAAAAGGCAAAACCCAAAATATCTTGCACAAAATCTGTTCCATCTCTTAGCAGTCCTCAGGTCCTCTCCACACAATTATGAGAGCGGACAGCCCTAATTTAAATGATTGTGTAAAGGCTCCCCCCCCCCATAGATTGTGATGCCTGCTAAATGATATCTATCTCATGCAGAAGAAAGTTTTCTCAAATGCTTCATTAATTCATTGTGTAGAAGGGGAAGAGGTAGTTCTGGTTGTGGTGACTCACCAGAATGCCATGATGAGTCTAACATTTTTTCACAGGATCCTAAACTGTTTTGTTTGAAATTCTTTTTTCCCCTAGAGATACCCACATCTCTTATGATGCTATTGGTTGGGACACAATTTGCAATCATAGCTTAGTAAATAAATAAGATTAATTTATCAGAGAGGAATATTTCCCAGTGATCATACTTCTCTGTGTTTCTACTACTTCCTAGATCCTAATCCTTAGGATTTGTAAATTAGACATGTGATACAAATTTTATTTATTTTGGCTATTTCAAAGAGATTTGTTAGACAAAAATACATGCATGCTATAGACATGTACTTTGTCTTGTTTCTCCTTTGTTGGTTTGCCTTATCATAGATACCTTTCCTCCTTTTTCAGCACAGTAAATATTGTTCTTTGGAAACCAACCTGCAGCAAGATACAAGATGAGTAAAGCAAAATTCTGCACCAGGATAAACACAGGACAAAAGTTCATGGTAATACATTTTTGTGAAGGCGTTCTTACATTTCCTTCAAATCTGGACAGAAATCTACTCCTTACACTTGTAATCAACTGACTGATTAGGGATAAGTTGTTATTAGAAGAATCAAAGTAATCTTATTTTACTTTATTTTACAAGCAAAGGAGCATGAATGTACACAGAGCAATAATGTTTTCGTTCAGTGGAGTTCATAACTCTGATGACTGGATTGAGAGCTAAAGTAGGGGATAATTGGAAATCTATTTATAGCTTTAAAATTATTTATCACTTTTATGGCAGATTTGATTCTGAAAATGTTTCTTTGCATATTACCAAGAACTAAGACATAGATCCTTAGTCACACATTGAGCAAACCTAATGAATTATAAAGGGACATTTATATGTTCTTTATATATAGTTTATTGAATGACATGACTTAGAGGTGAAGATGCTCACACTCAGGAGATTGAGATTTCAGTCCTAGGCAGTGACAAATGTTTCTCTATCAGGGTGCAAAGAGAAAATATCTGCTGCAAACTCTGCATAGGCATCAGGGAGGGCACCTGGCCAGTAAATGCATAGCTATGTTCAGTTGCCCCAACTATACCTTGATAAAAAAAGGATTACAGGGTCATAAAAAGAATTTTAAAATTATATACAGTTTATTATTTTACTACAAATAATTTATATATTTGAAAAAGATATTTAATATATATGTAGAAGATTACTTACAAGGCTGTACATATTCCTCAGATGCAGTGCTTCACAATGCACAGGAACATGCAAGGGTACATGTCTCTTTGTTGTTGTTTTTTTTATAATTTTATTTATAGTCTTTTCTTTAACATCCAGCAGTGCTTAGTGAACAGTGTATTGTCTGGGTTGATACACTTTATACACAATATTAATAATAACAACATTATTTAGATATTCATATTCACAATCTTTCAACTTCTAACATTTGTGTATACATAGTAATTATAATGTATTCTATTATATATCAGCATACGTAATACTATTTTACCAATTTCTACTTTCTGCTTCTTTTTTATAACTCTTAATAAAATAGTCAACATATTAAAAAGAATTTATATCTATCCATAATCTCTTGATTTTTTTTAGAATTTCAACTCTTATTGACTTTTTGGTAATTTTTTCATGCTTCTCCTTTGGAATCTTGTAATTCCTTACATCACGTTTATTTAATATAAGTATTTCATCTGCCTCAGTGCCTATCTCTTGCTGTTGGATATCTACAGCACCCATCCATAATTCTTTCATCACATGTCTCTTTGGATGATTAAAGTAGCCATGTCTTTTTTTCCAGGTACTGCAGCTGCTTTGATAGCTGCTCCTGGCTGTTTTCATGTCAAAACATTTTCCTTTACTAAGGAAATAAAAATGGAAGAAGGCCAAATTGAAGGGACTCTTTTGAATATACTCCCAGTGTAACTTGCATGAGAAGAATGTTGTTTAATTTTTCTATTTGCACCAAGAGGCACAGTCAGTTTCTTAATCCGAACACCTTCACAAAGATGAATAATTCATCTTGAATTTCCTTTCATGTTTCCCTGAAACCAAACTTAAATAACTTTGGTGAGATCACCATCAATATGAACTTTGGTGAGATCACCATCAATATCTTGTTTCTTAAAATGACCAATAATTTTTAAAATCAAATTTTATGTTCAAGCATAACTTGAAAACTCTTCCACTGATTTCTGAGGAATTTGATGTCCTGATAAAACTAATTTCCTTGCAAATGCCATCCCATTCTGTTTACAAATAACCTATTTGTATTGCTATTGCTATTGCTAGTCAGTGAGTGAGATGACCATTTTCTAGATTTGATATATTAAATAAATATATACTGTATGGGAGAATGGGACTACAATGGATAGTATGATCAGGCATACAAAATCACTGGATGCATCTAGGCTACCCTCCACCTGGTACACTGCAGTACACAATCCAAAAATATTGCAGATGTATTGGGGCTGCTTCAACAAATTATATTTGACTGACCATGAAGACTTGTGAACTTAATTGCCAACAATCCCCAGCCAGCATGTCTGGCTGTGGAATTCTGGGACTTGAAGTCCACAAATCTTAAAGTTGTCAAGATTGGACACTCCTGACTTAGAGCCTGAAATTCTCTTGTGTTTGTTCTCTTGTGTGTCTACTACAAAGCAAAATGTCTTGTTTCTTAAAGCATAGTTTGAATTTAGAAAGTATAATCTGGAGATGTATGAAAACTAGCATTTCAGTAGTAGAAAATATATGTACCAGTAGCTCAGAATTGGACTGATGGGATTTGAGAAAGAACTCCCTGCAGGAAAACAGCTAAACTCAAAGAACCCCAAGAACCCCAGTCCAAATTTTGAAACCAGTTCTCCAGAAACATAAATATCTAAATTCATATTTAATCCCACTTTATCGCTTTGCTTGTTGAACCTGTAATTCTTCATTTTTTTCTTCATAAATCCGCTTGGAGCTTTCCCTACTCTGAAGTTGCTCCATGTTTACATTCTCAGCACAGAAAAGATATTAGTGTACACAGTAGCACTTCTGTCATGTTCCTCTTCCAGTGATCTAAGACTTCACTTGAAAAGGCCAGCTTCTGGGAAATAAGCGCAGATTTAGTGTGACTTTAGCTTAAGGCCTTTCTTTGAGGAGACATTCCTAGGGACAAGAATGTGGAGCATGGCTGCAAACACAAAGTTCTTGAAGACTGGAAGATGTTGTCCTTGTTTTACACAAAAACAGCCAGCCTGTCTGAAGACCCAGGAGAAGTGAAAGGTCAATATTTTCTTTTGTTTTATCAGCTACCACAAGCTGAATAGCTGCCTTTGTCATTTCCAAAGGATTCTCCTCCCTTTTTACTCTGAAAAAAAAAAAAAGACCTAGTAGTAACGCCACCCCAATTTAGATTGTGAACGAAAGATTACAGACCCGTGTTTCTTCTCTTCTTTTACATATTTGCTGCAATTTATTGTCCTACAAAATACCTCATGGACAATGCTGTTTAGAGAGAAACTATTAATCCTACAAACTATTTACAAATATTAGTATTGTTAGATCCGTAGATCAGGCGTGGGAATGAGGACTCGGGAAGCCAAGAGTGATTCAACGCAACAGCTCTTTATTTCATAGTGAGGTCCCAGCAAACGGCTGGGGAAAACTCTGTCCCTTTTATACTGTTTAGCCCAGCCCACTAGTCAATGGGCTGATCAGGATTTCCCACCAAAATAATTCAAATATATAACAAGTATAATGAAAGAACTGAAATCTTTGCAATATATGCTGTGCACGGCCCTAACGTTTACCCTCCCTTCTTACTGGAAGATCCAGCATACTCTATCAAATTTTGATATACTAAATAAATTTTAAATCTGCGCTAAGTCTATAATGCTTCTATATAATATTTATAGACACAGTCATGCTTAAAGCATGCAGGGTCTAAAAAAAAGTGCAGCATTTAATTTACTAAGCATCTATTTATTTGGCTGCATGTCTTTTTTATTCCTTTCCTTTGGGGTCTGGCAAGGATAGGATTCCTACGGAAACTTGGCTTCATGCTCCTAAAGAAAGCATAGTTGAGATAATCACAAGTATTTACATATGTATAAGCAAAATTCTTACTACGCTCCCAGCTTGCACTTCAGGAGGGAGACAGTGGTTCCTCCCCACCCCTCGCAGTTCCTTCTTTCTTTTTTTTGACAGCCAGTTAATAAAGACTCAACAATAAGCAGCTGCTTGTGATGTCATTTGGGACTTTGTCCACAGAGCTTGTATTTACAAGTACGGAGCCGCAGAAAAACTAACTGGCAGCAAACTTTTATGTCTGCAGTTACAGTAGGACTTTCAGCTGTGCTCATGATGAACTTGAGAGCTCATTCAGTACTCCACACCAAAAAATTTTAAGGCTTGGTAAATAAGCACAGCATTCACTCAAGAGGAATCTGGACTGCCTGAGACTTCCACAGGTTTTTCCATTTCTCTAGTACTGGAGCAAGTTTTAATGGAGCAACAGCAAGTAAGGGGTTTATTGTTGTTATTATTGTTATTTTCACATGTCTGATTCTTTTCTTGTAACTCTGTTTACTATGCTTCAGTCTTGCAGCTGGGGGTTACTGTTAATTATCAAGCTGGCAACTGTTAAGGCAGAATTATAGTTAGGTGGTTTAATATGTTTTATGCATTTCCCCATAAAACAGGAATGTCAGAGCTGAGCATGAGTTTGATTTTGACTTTAGATTTATATGGATATATTAAGCTCTACCTCTTTGTGGGGTAATTGATTCATCTGTCTACAATTTTAAGGCTAATGCTTTAATGAATATTTTGTCACCAGTTAAATGTTGAATTTGAAAATATTCATCTACTTCTTATACTTTTGGGTTATTGCTCAAATTATACTAGTTAAGTGCTTCAAAATTGGATTACTTATTTTGATAGATTTAGAAAAAAACACAGATCTGCACACAAGTTTTGAAAAATGTTAGGGCATCAAAAATGTGTGAAACTAAAGTCCTTTATTAACAACTGAACATGAAAGTTTGGATGATGTTAACAATAGTGCATAGGATGGAACATGTCTGAGGAATAGAAGTAGAATAGTAGTACAAGAGCAACTTCAAATCACAATTGCTGCATGCTACTGCAACATAAATTTTCAGAAAGCTTGGTGTACATTAACCCAAAATTATAAATAAAGCTGCATGAAATATTTACTAAAGAGCAAGCAGAAAAAGAGATGATGTGAATTTGCCATGCTGTCCCTTCTCACTCTCTGGGCAATCGTACTTACTCATGTTGACATGGAAGAGGACATAATAGGATTTAATGGGACTTAATCCCTTGTAAATCTGTCTAGAATTTAAGCTTTTGGATACAATCCCCTATGCACTTCCCTGGAGATAAGCCCGCTTTATCCCAAATGGGTATACTTCTGAACAATCATCCATAGGATTGTACTTTTAATCATCAAAGTCCCCATAGATATTTTGTGGAATAATATATCTTATAATACTTTCTTATTCTTTGTTCCTATTGCAAGAAGAGGTTGTTCTGAACCATTTCTCCTACTACCTCATAGAGGCAGATAAGATGATCAAGATATCTTTTTGTGTTCCCTCACCTTCTTTCTGGATTCTCTCTTCATAAGGTTTCCATACTTTTAGCTTTGCCTGACTGTTTTATTTTCAGAATTCTGATGAATCTTTGGGAACAAACGGTATGTTTTCCATTCCATGATTCACTTTTCTAAGGACACTGACTCCACAGATCTAAAGGGGTAGGTAAAGTACAAGTACACATGAAAACCAAGTGCCTACATCTTCAATATGGAATAGGTTTATTCAACTCACATCATCCAAGTCTTTTGTAATGGGATGAGTTGAATTATTTTTACATTCCTTCTTATTTTATGTCCACCTTGGGTTTCCTTTGATCGTTGCTTAATTTTTTTTTTGTTCCCCAACCCAGAAATTCTATGCCTGTACATTTATTCAGAATGTTCTCATTACCTTATTTATTTAGTAATATTTCTATCTGTTCTGTTCATTTCATTGAAAACAATCCCAAACCAAGTAAGGAAGAAAATTAGGGGCTTTGTAAGATTGAAAGATTGTAAAATTGAAGGTAAAGCTTGATAATCTGGGGCCCATTCCCATTTGTACTTTCCCGCAAAACTCTTAGATGACACCACTGGAATTCAGCATCAAACCCACCATTTTTCACTAGTGTAATCTGATTTTAGTAAAAACAACAACAACAACAACACAAACCACCACCAACAACAACCCACGTAGATCTATGTGAGGTTTAGCAAACCCAGTTTTAAACCCCTAAATTTCCCTTTGGAAGAAGAGTTAATGAATGGGAAATATAGCTCTTGGTTGCAAAAAACATTCCCCAAGTCATTTTTAGGATGTAAAGGATTTAAAATAAGGTGTTTACAAGCCCTGTGGATATTGCTGTGGTGGGTTTTAGAGCACAACAAGCAGTATATTAAAACAAATACACTAATGCAATTAATAATGTATAATTAAGATGTCCTTAATCATAATTATGAGAAAGATCTTTACCAATCAAGAGGGTAGTCTTTTGCATATAGTTATACTTTTAAAAATATTTATGGCTTTTTTTCTAGCCACTTGTTCATCTCTTCCTTGTAAATGGCCCAGAATGTTAGATTTCCTCCCCCCCCCCTTTCCCCCCATATTTTTAAAATATTGTTTCTAAATTTCTTATGGACTGGAATAATCTTAAGATTATTTTTTCACATTACATGTAAAAGTTCCCCTCGCACATATTTGCTAGTCATTCCCTATTCTAGGGGGCGGTACTCATCTCCGTTTCAAAGCCGAAGAGCCAGCGCTATCCAAAGACATCTCCGTGGTCATGTGGCCAGCATAACTAAATGCCGAAGGCACATGGAATGCTGTTACCTTCCCACCAAACGTGGTCCCTATTTTTCTACTTGCATTTTTACATGCTTTTGAACTGCTAGGTTGGCAGAAGCTGGGACAAGTAACAGGAGCTCACTTGGTTACACAGAGCTTGGGATTTGAACTGCTGAACTGCCAACCTTTCTGATCGATGAGTTCAGCGTCTTAGCAACTGAGCCACCATGTCCCTACTGACATTACATATATACATTTCCATATATATATATGGAAAGGCTAATCACTTTAGCATATATTTAATGTAGGCATGAATTTATCTCAAATGTTTCAGTGAAAATCTTCTCTATACATTTCACAATTTTATTCTAATGATTATAAAATAAATCATACTATGTATGGGTCGCCATATTTTTATCCTGAGAATATTCCTCATTGATTGTGTGTGCAAATGTAAAGAGTGTTAAGTCCATCAAGTGTATCAATCCAGATACATTGTGTATAAATCTGAATATAAATTTGGTGATTCTGACAAATATACAGTATGCTTCTTGTTAGAGTGAGTAAAGGGTGAGTAAAGAAATCTGATTTTGGACCCAAGGAAGAGTTAGTAGGGTTTCCAAAGTGGCATCTAGCTTTTGACCTTGACGTTGAGGTTCTATCCTAGTCTGTAAAAGCTAGGTAGGTTTGAATGAAGAGGAACCATCTTCAACTCACTCCCATTAAAACTGAGTGGCTGTGGCTATTTAGATTCAGTAATATTCCATATCTGACCTTGGATGGGGTTCATACTTCTCCATTAAAGAATGGTGGACATCTGTCGTATTCCTGATTCACATCTGCTAGATGAGCAGAAAGGCACTTTTGTGACTTCATCTGGTCCACCAGTAGCACCCTTTCCTAGATTTGGAGGCCCTTCAGACAGTCATTTATGCCTTTGTCCCTTATCACTCAGTTATTGCAATCTGCTGTGCATAAGGGTTGACCTTGAAGACCATTAAGAAGCTTCAACTGGTCCAGAATGCAGCAGGTTGGGCAGTGCTGGGTGTGCATCGGTATGCACATATGACACCATTTTGCAATCTGCACTGGTTCCTGGTACGATTCTGGTTGTGATTCAAGGTGCTAGTTATGACCTATATAGCCCTACAAGGCATAGATCCTAATTACTTGGGGCACCTATCTTCCATGGATTGACTCAATCCAATAGAGTTGACAAGCTTGGGGTGCTTTCAGTTAAAGAGTATTATCTTCAAGACCCTAGAAACATCTTTGTCACAGCATCTGTCTCTGTAATAAGATTTCCCCTGATTCCATGCGAGCCCACCCTGCTGACATTTTGGAAAGTCTTGAAAACCTAGATATTTTTCCAAGCCTTGGGTTAGGTTTCTTAGGTGTTAGGTTCCTTGCTGCATTGTGTTGGTGAAGTTGCCAATTTTTTGGGTGACTTACTCTTTTATTCTCTTATAATTATTGCATTTTGTTTTTATATTATTTGTTTTATTGTATGCCAGCCAAAGTCAATTGAAGTTGAGCAATGTCTAAACTGAATAAAATTAAAACAAAGAGATAAAATTATACTATGTACACTTCCATGCTGCTACTATCTGAATTTCTTAAACCTTCAGAAGCAGTCTGAAGGCAATCTTTGACAGTCTTCACTTCTGCTGTTTTAAATATTCTGAGAAGAGAGAATAAAGATTATTGTTGCACTGAACACCAGCAGAATCTGCACCAACACATCTCCCAACCTTTACCTCCACCTCCACATGAAAGGGAGAGGAAAAAAACTCAAGCGCTTTTTTTGCCTCCTTTTCCAGTGATGAAATAAAGCAGGATATTGACACACTAAATCTCAGTTTGATCCCTGTTTGTTTTGTTGGCTATAAGACAGAACTACACAGCCCTCAAATATTCATTCTTTTGAAAAGGCCTATGGAGCACTTTCACTGCACTATGCTCAGTGGTGGGATTCAAAAATTTCCACTACTGGTTTTGCGGGTGTGGCTTTGTGAGGTCATGTGACTAAGTGGGTGTGGCCAACTTGACATCACTCATGGTAAGGTGGGGCAGCACCTTGTTGTGAGTGACATTGAGTTGGCCACTTCCACTCAGTCACATGACCAATACCGCAGAGACAATTTCCTATGCAGAAGGTCCCGGTCCTGGCACCGTGAGATGTGTGCATGTTTGCTCTGTGTGTATGAGGACAAGAAGGTGGAGAGAAGCAGCCAGGTTGAATGCTATTGCTCTCTGCCACTGCTCTTTTCAGTAAGTCCCCACCTGGAAAGCGCATCTGCAGAGAGAAACAGCATTCAACCTGGCTGTTTCTCTTCTCCTTCTCGGTTGTATCAGAGCAAACATGCACACATCTCATGGCACCAGGACTGGGAACTTTTGCGAGGAGACAGCACATGGGTGAGTCCCTCTAGCGCTTTGAGATGTGTGTGTGTTTGCTCTGTGTGTATGAGGCTGAGAAGGAGGAGAGAAGCAGCCAGGTTGAATTCTGTTTCTCTCTGCAGTCATGCTTTTCTGGAA
>JANHFR010000601.1:75564-92263 GCA_032468015.1 Mimophis mahfalensis | reverse complement strand
TCGAACATGCCTAATTACAGGCAGCTGGCTTGCTAGGCTAAGTCCTTGCAGCCTGCTCCACCAAGGTCTCTTTCCCCCCACTGCTCTTTTTTCTATCCATTGACTCTTGGGCTCATCAGTACCTTAAGTCTTATTCTTTTTTCATTAATTCCATCTCGTTTAAAATTCCATTCATTTTCACCTTGTGTGGCATATTTTATTATAGTAGATCCCACTTTTAGCCAAAAGTCCAGGAACTATTTATTCAAAGCTAAACTTATACAAATCACAATTCTTTATATCTCATAAATAATCAGGCAAATTCATTTAAATAGTCTGGGGCTTATCCAAGTCTCCCCAAATCACTTTTATGAATTGAACCATATAACATCATATTTAGGGCTCCTTTAATTAAAGATCTTATTTAAATATTCAAGTCTCCAGTGGTTTTAAGATAGAAGAATATAATCCAATAGGTGTTTTCATAGTCCTTCAAATGGTTATTCCCAGGCTTCTAGAATTTTCTTCTCATCAGCAGATGGCACTCTCTACTTCACAATGTTGTTACTGAAAAGTCTGATTTTAATTATTTTAATTTATGATTCAGGTAAGAAAGCAGTATTAATTTTTTAAATCCATAGTTCCATCATTTTAAAAGCCTTCTCAATACCACATGCTTTCACTTTGAGAGTCCAATTTTCTATATTTTTAAAGAATATTTTTTTCCTCTCTTCGTAATTCTTTTACTTCAGGTTTAATAACTTTTCAAAATACTTGTTCACTGCTTTAACATATAGTTCTCAATAAATAGTTCCCCTGAATTTCCTTGGAGTCAAATTTTAACAGAAAATATTCTCTCACCCAATTCACACAATGTTTACCCAAGTCCACTCCTGCACTGCGCTTAGATGGTCATTGGCTGTCCCAGCTTTGTGGCAGCCATTTTTAGGCTGCCTCTTCTCCTTGTCATGGCATAGAGGGGGCAAAAAGCCCCGGGATTCAGCTGGTGAGTTGTGATCTCTTCTGTGACTTCTCAGAGCACCCCTCCTTAGCTTTGCTGCTAAGGCAGCTTTGGCTCCTTTTGGAGCCCACAAACAGGGAGGAGGCATCACAGAAACAGAGAGCTCCATTTCCTGTGACTGGTACGAAACACCTTAAACAAGCCTCCTTACTTTAAACAAGTTTTTCTCAGAATGTTTAATTCTAGACCATATAGTTATCAGCAAATAAAGTTTATGATTGACTGTATGAAAATGCTTTGTCAAATGCATTTATTAGGTCAATGAAGATAGGGCAAACAGGCTTTTTCTGCTCAATGTACTCCTCCTTGGCAAGTATCATGTCTGATATATCAACATAGCAGATACTGTTTTCTGGCCCAAATTCACAGTGCACTTCTAGGAGGTTCCCTTTTGAGACATTAACAAATATGTTCAGTAGAATGTGGGCAAATGTCTTATGTACAATAGATAGCAGTGTGATATCTCTGTAGCTTCTGCTGATGGGTTTGCTTCTCTTATTTTTATAGAGAGCCACAATGAGGGCAACACAGAAGGCATCTTTTCTGTGGACCAGAAGTCTTAAAAGATGTCTTGAAACACCTGCAAGTCATTTAATGCTATGAAGATCTCAGCAAAATGTCATCCTGCTCTATTGTTTTATTTGAGCTCATCTCTGAGATCACTTTCTTGATCTTGGTCTCAACAGTAGAAAGAAGGAGGTCTTGGACATTTAAATCTGACAGGTGAGGAATCTGGTGGAAGACATCAGGAGCAACAGTGGATGGGCTTGTGAATAAGTTGGGAAAGTATTTAGCTAAGTAGTTTTGCAATTCTTTCTGATCTTTGATTCATCAAATGACAGTAAGGCTGAAGGCTCCTTGCTTTAGAAGGATCATAAACTAGCAATGACACTGAAGAAGTCTCTGGTAGCATACGTATCTGTATAATGTTCCACATGGTTTTCATTTCTCTGCCATCACTAAACTCTATCTATATGTTAGGCTACAGGTGCTTAAACTTATTCTTTTGTTCTTTTTAAGAACATATTATGAATTAGGGGTTGCTGAAATGGTATTGTGGTTTTCATCATACCAGTCTTGATACATCTTGGTATACACCACCCATCTCATTATTGCAGTCTGTATGATGTCATCTTTAAACTGTGTTCACTTTTCAGAACGGGTTCCTAAAAGTGGTAGATTGTTGGAGAGTTTTTAATTAAGTACATCTTGTATTTGGTCTGGTCTTATAGTCTGCTGACATTGAATGACTTTCTGGCAATCCTTGCTTGGTTACAATGTGAAGGGGCTATGTCTTGCTGGTGGCTGTTGTTTGAATAATCTGGTCCAAGTCCTCATAGAAACTGACTTGCCTTCATCTGGACTCATAACAGTTGGTACAATATTCTGACAATGTTGATATACCAGTATTTGATGAGAAAGTGGAACTTCATAATGTGTTCATTTATTCCAGTGAGTATGATCTGTAAAAAATTCTATTTCATCACATAGAAAAAGAAGTACTCTTACTCTTTTAACTGCCTTCAATGTCAAATCCAAAGAAAATGGGGGATTATATTTCTAATGGGGTTTCCACAATACAGTTTAAGCATTATTTTTAGAAAAATGCTGCTTTGTTTATCTGTTTATCAAAATGTAAACTTTCATTACAGGCAAGACTGGAAATAAGGACAAGAATTTTATAAAACGATGTACAGATACACATAATAGATTAAAAAAATAAATCACTGTTATGTGAAATACGATATGTGAAGTCAAAGGCTGCATAGGGAACCATAAAAGTAACAAGAAAATACAGACTGTGAATATTTTGTCAGCAAAAACTATTTTGAAGGCAAGCAGGATAATATTCAATGTGTCATTTCTTAGAGCAATTCTTTAACTGGCCACAGAGAAGCAAGACTCATGATGGATTCAGAAATATGCTCATGTCTCTGTGGGTTACTCTACTCATAGCAAATCAAAACTAAAGAAGCCAACCCCTTTTCATCTATGGAAATTCTTGGTCATCCAGGTCATGGTTGTCCCAAAGGTGCTTTTTCAAGAGGCAATTGGACTTTCTTGTTTTTCTTTGAAGAGATTAGCTTCTTGGATGAGAAACAAAACATCTTCAAAGAAAAACCAGAAAGTCCAATTGCCTCTTGAAAAAATACCTTTGGAATCCCTTTTTTGGAATATAAGTAATAAAACATACTCAGAATCTATGGTTTACTGTGTTCCCAAATGAAAGATTGACAAGATTGGGGAAGGGGAACAACCTTGGCTTGAAAATTATCTAATGCATATTTTCTTAAATGTTTATTCATGTTCAGTCCACATCATTCCACCCAGACACAACTGTCGGTAGTTGTAGTGATGACATGACTTTAATTACACTGAATCCCTTGAGAGGCAATCTCTGCCAAGTATCTTTAGAGTTGCTACAAATAAAAGGAAGAAAGCGAGCAGTATATTGGCTTTTCAGTGAAATTAGAAAAATACTGTGAGATAACAATGGATCTATTCAATTCTTTCATCACATTCTTCTGAAATAACAGATTAGAAGATGTATTTATTATTTATTTATCACATTATGTCCCGAATTAATGAGAGTCCCAGTGGTTTACAATGATAAAACATAAGAAAACCCTAAAAATTAAATGGTTGAAATAAAAGTCTGTCTATAATTGAAACAAACCTGACTGAACAATTGATCTCCAAAATGTTTCAGACCAAATATGGAGATAATACCAGACCTGCTCTGTCAAAAGAAAAATCTGAGACTAACAAAAAAATTCTGATGGATCAACAGGAACTGATCTGGTACAGAGTACATGCCCTGGAACCTCTTCAGTTAAGGATTTTCAACTGGTGGGACCATGGAAGTGCTGCAATGGTTGTAAATGCAAAAAAGCAATCATAAATCACTTTTCAAAAGTGCCTTGTAATTTTGAATGGTAACTAAATGAACTTGTAAGTTGAGGACTACCTGTACTTATGTTGTAAAGAAAATCTTTCAGGCTGTAAAGAAGTTGTTTCCAAATATTGCTAAGAAATGAGGTTTATATGATCTTACTGTCCTTATAGGCTGCACCACAGTTGTGAACATGTATGAAGTCCTGCTCTTGTAGACACTCAGCTTGCAAGCAAATGGAAAAAGCTACTGCAGCTTACTAATGGGGAGAAGCTGTTTGAAAAATGCATAGGTTATTTCACAATCTCTGGAAATTTTGATGTCCAATACTGGCTTTTGGATATTGATCTCTGCAACAATGTTGTCTATAGTCTTCCAAAGACAACTAAACGGCCATTAGTTTTCATTAGAAGCCATGCCTATGATTATCAGGCATCCAGATCATGGTTGTCCCAAAGGTGGTTTTTCAAAATGCAACTGGACTTTCTTTGCTTTGCTCAAAGATGTTTTGCTTTTCATTCAAGGAGCTTTAGACATTAAGAAGTCAGAACTGAAGAAGCTTCTTGGATGAGAAGCGAAACATCTTCAAGAAAAACAAAGTCCAGCTGCCTTTTGAAAAAGCACCTCTATTGGAAGTAATGTTACAGTAATAGTCTACAAAATGTTAATTGCAATATTTTTGAAATGGAGGGAGGGAGAAATTTAAATTGTTATAATAACCCTGGGACAGAATGTGATACTGTGCTGTTGCGTGCATGTACTCTCTTTCTTTCTTATGAATTAAGCTTTGAAGGTCTAGAATATTTGTATAAGCTGTTAATATACATGATTAGCAAAACTTATTTATTTTATTTTATTTATTTATGTTCATATTTATATGCCGCCCAATTCCCGAGGGACTACACAAACACATAGAAATATAAATAAAACACATACTTGTATGTATTTGGCCACTGATTAAATGAAGTGTTCATATTCCTTTGTTCATAAATTCAAATAAATTGATTTAAATTAAAGGCAAAGACTCCATTTTGTACAATAGACTTGATGCCAAGAAAATAGTGATTTTAAGCCCTAATTGGAAAAACAGCTTCTCTTGACGATGATATACATGATTAAGTTCTCTTTGATTCCAGTCTCTTTCTTTAAGCCTGAAAACATTTATTCCACCCTTTTTCAATACTTAACAATAATTTATATTCATTGTTCTTTATTCTGTTTAAATCATTTGGCACTAAAAGGTTTATAGATAAACTTGTTATTCCAAGCAATCAGAACAAAAAAACAAAATTGTAATTCTGAATTTAAAATGATTACAGTTTTATTGAAGAGTGAAACTACTTTTCAATAATTAATGTTATAGATAGATAGATAAATAAATAAATATTGACACAGAGAAGAACTGAGCAACACTGAGAATTTCTAGCCAGTGATCTCCTTCCTGCTTGCCCATATCCCTTGCCTGATTTTAGTTTTACTAAAATTACTCTAGCGGTAAATAAGGGATTTTTTTCAGTCAAGTCCACACCTTTTTTTTGTGGGACTCACTCACTTTTTTAGTGTAGACTCACTCTCTCTCTCTCTCTCTCTCTCTCTCTCTCTCTCTCTCTCTCTCTCTCTGTGTGTGTGTGTGTGTGTGTGTGTGTGTTTGAGTGTGTGTGTGTGTGTGTGCATGTGTGTTCAAAGCAAACCTCTCAAACTAATATTTATACAATTTGAGCCAGACCCATCAGTTGCTGAAAAAGAAGAACCAGAGGAGATCAAGAGAAAAGAGAATCTAGTTTTGTATTGCTGCCTTTGATAAGTGCTCCCTCTAGTATATTTTACAGTAAATTAGACTCTGCATCTTTAATATAAAAAATCTTCCATGTATCCCTGCAGCATATGACACTGCATTTTATAATTCCATAATGAGGACCTTTTTTATACATGTAATAGATATATATCACAAAATGGCTCATCAGGATTGAATCTGGTCTGATCATCTAAAGCAGGGGTGTCAAACGCAAGGCCCAAGGGCCAGATCTGGCCTGCAGGGCACTTAGAACTGGCCCATAGGACCACCCTGGAAACAGCGAGGGTCAGTCATCTGCCTTCCTGAGCTCCATTTTCGCTGGCAGAGGGTTGCAGGAGGCCTTTGCAGGAGCCAAAAATGGAGCTCAGGAGCCCGTTTTCACAGGCAAAGCACTCGGGCCACCACAGGTGCCCATGACTCAAGTGACACTGAGCTGGCCATGCCCAAACTGGCCACACCCACCCCAGCCACACCCAAGGTCAAACACAACTCTGATGCGGCCCTCAGTGAAATTAAGTTTGACACCCCTGATCTAAAGAAATCCTGCTGAGATTTACCCCTTATGAGATTTACAAAATACAGGTTAGATTAGTGTTGTTCAACCACAACAACTTTAAGGTGTGTAGACTTCAACTCCCAGAATTCTCCAGCCAGCATTCTCCAGTCCACACATCTTAAAGTTGCTGAGATTGAAAAACACTAAAGTAGATGAGGTCTACCTCTGTAGCTGCACCCTTTCCCTCAAAGGTGCACATTGTCCAATATTGCTAATATTCTGTAAGCTTATATTATTTCAGCAAGTCTTGACTCCTAGATGTCCTGAGTGGGGCATTCATCTCTACCATTAAGTTTGGGATTTTATGCTTATATCCTTTTTAATTTATGTATTGCTGTATGCTTAGAGTTCTCTAGAATTGAGGTATATCATCATAAGCATTGCACAGAAATGCAGACAAATGATGTATTCATTAACTAGATTTACAAAAAGTAAGAAACCATTAGTGACTTTTTTTCTGCAAGGTGAATTGTAACTCACTGTATATGTTCTCCTCTAATATCAGAAAAGGGACTCAGGAAAATTCTAGAGTAGCTTCCATAAGCAAGGAGCCTCAGGTTCAAAGCCACATTCAATAGTACATTCAATGAGTATGAAACAATGTTAGAAGCCTCCAATTCCTAACTTGATTTGTATGACGAATTTTATTCAATAATTCAGTGACCACTAACTTGCCTAAAGTCCTTGTCGTTGTTGGCTAAAACCCAATGGATTACTAATTAAAGCTTCTGCTCATTAAAGTTCACATGCATCTCTCCATGATCTTCATGCTCTGAAGTTGCACTATTCATGATGGTGGTCGGACCTCTTAAGCAGATCAGCTAGAGCAGGTGGCCTGCAGAAGATGCCAACTGCTTCTGCGTGTTCTGAGATGTTCCTTCTCCACAGTAGAGAAGGAGAGGAATTTTCTTTTGCCTAATCACTACCAAGCAAGTAACCACTTAGAACTGAGAACCCTTAGCAGTTGTTGATCTGCACATCATTAAGTTTGGATGTTATTTGTTTTGTACAATATGGTATACAGGCTAGAGAGATTTGTAGTACTTACAGCTCCCACTAGTCTTAAAATATATTTTCATATAAAATAAATGTATTTTTATTTTCTTCCCAGTGAAAATTGCAAATACATGGCATTTCCAACGAAGAACATTATGGATAAAAAGCAGCAACTAGTAAAAAAGGAGTTTGGAAAGAGACTCTCTCTGGATAGCAGACTCATGGTGAGCATAAAAATATTTCTGTGCTTCTGGATGTGTCTGTGTATATGCCTCTATGTGCTGATGCTCCAGCTTTTTCAAAATTTACATAGCATTGGTAAATTGAATACATATTGACATCTTAAGTCCCATGCTGATTTTAGGGAATCTAATCCTAAACTCAGCAATGTGTTCCCCATGATGCCTCCGAAGCCCTTAAATGCTATTCTCCAAAGCAAATAAAAAACAAATTAAAAGTTGATAGATAAGATATCAGATGATCATTTAATCTCATGAGATCTCATGGTATGCCATATTAAGATTGCTAAACCCATGCTAAGATATTGAGGTTTCACAACATGTCAGTAAATTAGTTCATTGTTTAGTTCATTTTTCAGAGATGTTTTGCTCTTATGGATTGTGCAAAGTTCCTAGATAGCATCTCCCACTTGAAAAGTGGCTCATTCCCAGTTCATGACTGTGATCCACCCCACCATACAAACAAATTGCAAGAGATATTTGCTGACCTACATTTGAGTAGATATTAATGCCCTATCAACCAATTCAGCTGTGAATCGTGCTAATAACAATGCTCCAAAATCAGAATTTCAAGTCACACACACACAAAATCATGTTTTGTTCAATGACGTTGCATCAACATGCAATAAAGAAATGAACTGTGCCTTTTTATTCCTAAGGAAAGATATGGATAAACTTTACTATTGTCTGTCTTTTGCTGGTAAACCTGGGCCGTTTTTTTTTCCTGGGAGAATCACTCTGTATATGTCAGTAATGATTTTGATAGTGAAGGACAAAGGTGGAATCTAAAATCTTATTTAGTGATTTCAATATGAATTCTTGATCAGCTTCCCACATGGTATTTGAACCTGTAAGGCCTGTACGGTGGACCTTCGAATAGCTTGCTGCTTGCTGCTTTTTATTGTACATCTGCTTAGCAACAATTCTATTTGTGGTGCTCTCTGTGTTAGCATTGATGATGTTACCTAGTTGGGTAATGAGACTTCTGCAAGAAAACAACTAAGAGGACACACGTGGGGCCCCACAGTTCAATCCTGAGTTACAAATACTCTCTTTTATTAATTCTGTTTGTGTCTGGCAATGCAGAGGTTAGTCTGAATGATCTTTGGTGTTCAGTTAGTACTGTAGTTCTGTTGAATGCTGAAACTGCCTCACTCATTATCTAAATGAAATATATTTAAGCTATACCTCATCCTGCAAGCATATACATGTTTCTATATTGCCGCTTAAAAGAAACATCCATTTACACATAATCATTGTCAAACTCTGAAGCAAACAGAGAAACATCCCTTTGAGTTGTCAGCACATCCAATCTCAAGGGGTTTTCCAAAAAAATTCACAATATTGGGGGGGGGGGGAGAGTGGGAGAGTCCTTTGAGACTCGCCCTGGGCTTTGAGACACATTTTTAAATTAATGAGTTCCTTAACAGACTGGAGGAAAAATATATACCAAATTCTTTTTAAGTCATCTCATGTGACTGTTCTTTGGAAGAGCATTCAAGGTGGAGCTGGATGTTATCACAATGCTCCTGAGAATTACAACACGTTCTGACATTTTTCTCTCTTGATATAATGGCTGGAATATGGATAACGCCGTTGAAAGTATTGTCAGCACATCAAGCTTCAGCCAAACTAGTGGGATGCACCTGAATCTAAAGAAAGAGGCAATAAGGCAACCTCAAAATTCCCAGCAACCCCAGACAGCTTCATTCATATTTGGGGAACTGCAGCCCAGTTCTACTTGCACTGGGAATTGGTTGGCTTCCAAAAAGCAACAGAAGATTCTTCTCCTTTAAAAATAAAAAATAAGTCAGCCTCTCAGGGTCAATATTTCATATCATAGCTGGCACGTGGAGTGAATCTTCGAAGCACAAATGTGGGAAGGCCATATGAATTTTTTTGCTGGTGTTGAAATCAGATGGTCCTAGAGAGTATGGAAAGGAGAGGTGACAGCCAAGGGTGTTTCCTTTCTGCATCAGTAATAGAGCAGTTCCAGCAGGATAAATGATGAAAGGATAAAGTTCCTGCCTTTCTGCCTCAGTCAACACAATCTACCCACATGTACACAAACTTATTTTTTCCCCTTAAGATTGATTTTGGTCCCAGAGAAAATGGTTGGTCAGTGCCAGCATTGTAAGTAGTTGCAGCCTTGGCTTAAAGGAAGATCTGTGGAATTAACAGCAGCAACGACATCATCATAGGACGGCGGATAGGAATTTCCCACCCTCCTCAGGGTTTCTTCCTACTGACATATTTTAATAAGTGGATACTTGCTTTCAAAAGCAGAGAAATTCAGAGCAGAAAAGTTAAGATGACAGGCTGATTTTGTTGGGTGCACGAAGGATGGTTGCTCAGTCAGCTTTCTACCTAGTGTTGGCTATCTACATATATGCATATTGTAGAATTTGACAGAAAGGCGTATAGTCATATTAATATTTTAATTTTATTAATATCAATAGTATTAAAACAATGTTTATATGTTCAGACGCTACTTGACTTCCTAAGACTCTTCTGACTTACAGCATGAAAATAAATAGAACAGTAAAAACAAACTGAAAGAAGGTGCACTTCTTAAGTCCCAACTGATGGAATTGTTTAATGCTGCTCATTACTGTACTATCTACACTGCCATATTCAGTAGGTTCCAACTGTTCTTCAAGGTCAGGTTTATAGAGACCACATTGTAATCGTCCTCTCTAAAGATAACTAAGCATACATGACTACCTAGAGGGTCTCTTGGTCCAATAGTAGGCACAACTGGTGCACTAGATGCACTGATGATGTTACTTAGTTTGGTAATCAAATGACTGCCAAAAACAACAACAACAACAACAACAACAACAACCCTACCAAGCTCACCGGGCTTCAAGGACCTCATGACACTAGATGAATCTGTGTAAAAGCCTTCTTGGCCACTACTGCCAATTGCTTTACAGCAGGACCTCAAAACTCTCTTAGATGGTGCACTGGTTTTCAATGGGGAAATGCTATCCCATCCAAGCTACCGACCCTGTAGAAAGTTCCCAGAATTGAAAAGAGCCACTTGCTCTTGTCAGTATTGATTTTTGTTTATTCATCTGCACCCGATCTCTGATAGCTTACAGATACTGGGGCAAAAGTTATTAACAGCTTGCATTGGGCAGTTGGGAATCAGGGTAGGTGACTGAATATCATCAGAATTCTGGGACCTGAACTGACAGATGACCTCCACCACTGGTTTCATGTAAATTGTAAATGGAAGGGGAAAGACCACCAAGCTCTGCAGAACTTGGGCACTGCACAATTGAAACATTGCAGGCTCAGCTTCTTTCCCCCTGTGAACACCAGCTGGAACCAACCATTTAATCATTGCTACATGAATTCTTCCACTCTCAATCACCAAAATCATTGGTCAGAAAAATGCTATGATCAAAAACTGCCAAGAAACCAAGGAGAATCAAGAGAGATTCACAACTCCATCTTAATTCTGTGAAAGGCCATTCACAAGACAAATCAGTGCTATCTCCATTTTGTGCCCTGGTCTGAAACCTGACTGAAAGGTCTAGATAATCTACTTCCTCCAGGATTCTCTGCAGTTCAATCACATTCTCAACCATCTTCTCTAAAAAGAGGATATTTGGAGACTGAACAATTTTTTTCCCTATTATTTCCCTCTCTTTCTCTTTTTTACGACCCTCCCATACAGACAATTTATGCTACTCCTGCAGACCCACATTTTTTCATACCCCATCCATACTCTATCCCCTCCTTCCTATTATATGTTTTGTTTAAATAAAATTTACCCTTATTGTGTGTTTAACCCAATTGCGTCTAGAATATAGTATTTGAAAACAAACTTTTCTAGTTGAGAAGAACAGATGGCAGCTGACTCCTTTGCTTGTGTTATCCATGTTGTGATACTGCAGTGAATTGCAGTATTCCAGGATAAAAGAAACCTCTGACAGATTTTTATATCCCTACTGGAATTCAGTAAGTGAGAAAAAAGGTCTCCAGCATGCCATTGCAGGCATATTCAACTGTCTTTTTCTGCTCTCAACCTGAACAGCGCATGTTTTTGTCCTTGAATAGAACGTATTAATGTAAAACCATCCTGAATCCATCCATTATTTTTTTCCTAGTGGTTATTAGCTTTGAGATCCAGCATGTGGTGGGACCATTGTAACCTCTGTCACTGTCCTCAGGGATTTCAGTCAAATATAATGGAAGTTGTGATCAACTTATTTTTGGAACCGTTCTCACATCTCTTCTGTATTGATAAAGGCTTTCTGTTCAATGTGTCTGATATGAGGCATTTATTGAAATTAGCAGGACAGTAACAAAATGCATTTCTAGTTCTAAAGGTATAGTAAAAAGCATACCTTCGTAAAGTCCGGCTCCATATATTATTTTAGAAAAGGGCTCTTGATCCCCATCAGAATGCAGTTTTAAAAATAGCCTTCATATGTGCATGTAAACTTTTTCATCTTCTACTTTTACATTCGCATGAAAAATATGGCAGGACTGTGAATTAGGACTTGAGTGCAAGCTGGATTTGTTAGATAATTAGCTTAGATACTGCCTTTTCTATTACCTTGAATGAAGTGCCTTCACTTCAGAAGTTCTAAGCAGTGGACAATCATCAAGACCTGTTTTAATTGTTTGTATTTTAATAACTTAGAATGCCATTTCATAATAAGGTTTCAGTTTTAAATGCTCAAGGTTGTTTAAATGACAATTGCTGTTTCATATTTGAAGGGTGTGAGGAATGGATGGATTCTGTTCAAACTACCATCTGAAAAGATTTTAAGCTTTTTCAAATATGAAAAGACCTTTTGCCACCATGTGCAAAGCAGAAAAAAGTATTAGATAATATCACAACCAGTGTGAGGAAACACATTCTAAGGTTATGAAAATAATGAAAGTTTCGCCAGTAACAGAGCCCTTGGAGTGATCTAAAACTGTGGCATTGTCTTCAGGACATCTTTTTGATCGGAAAAGTCAATTCTCCAAGCTGTGCTTTTTTACCAGAATAATTCCCAGGCTGGTTTGAGAAACTGCTTTAGATTGACACTTGCAACTGTGATATCATTTAATTGAGCAGCCTTCTTCAGAATGGTTCATCTTTACAAGTAGCTGACCAACTGACTTTATAAAATAGATTTTTTTAATAGGAGGCTTTCAATTTTCAAAAGCCAAGAGCAGTGAATTGTTTCTTAGGAGGCTGGTGGCCCAGGTTTTCACCTTTCCAGGTCTGAGTCACATGCCAACTCTGACTTGCAATCAGATTTAATTTAAGCAAAGTACCTGTGAAATTTCTTATTCACAGCAAAAAGCCGAGGAAGGACATCTTGATACCAGAACCTTTAAGGTCTCTAAATTCTCCCACATTTCTTTTTCAGTCCTCAATAAATTAGCTCCTCAGAGGTACATAGTTCATCACACAATATTAGAAGGTATGTAGAAAAATTTGGCCAGTTCTGTTCGGCATCAATCAGGGCAAGGGTTCTGTCAGCTTGTTATCAGAACACAGTTTGAAACTGGTGCACCCAGGATCAGATCACCTCTAACTTTCAATTTGATACCTTGGTCTTCAAGCCTTTCAACCAGCTACATTGATTTGGTTCACTTCAGGTTCCTTGGGCACAACATTGATGTCTGAACCGCTTTCACAGCAGTTTCATGTTTCTGTGTATTACCATCCTTTGACTTTCAGTTCATTAATTACCTTGCTGCCATGGACTAGAGGGTGTTTGGGAAAGTCCTGATATAGATACTGAATGAGGCTACAGATTTCTTGCTAGGAAATGTCAGATCCTCCTGGCTTATTCTTTCACCCTCATCAGCATTCAGTGCTTCATCCTCAAATGGACACATCCACATCAGGACACTTTTCATACAAACAAAAGAATATTTAATATGACATGAGTTTTGTGGACTAGAACCCTCTTAATGAACTCCATTGCCCAGTAGGCAATTTCCATAGTTTCCATAGCAGCTCTTTGACGAAAAAAGTTGAATCCTGCCAGGTGAACAGTCTGCTATCTGTGCTCAGCCAGAATTACAAAGAAGCATGGGGAGATAGTACTCTCCAGTTGACAAAATAAGTGTTCAGTTTACTGCAGTTCTATGTTTGGTATGCCACAGAATTTCTATAACACACAGGTATAATAGATGACCAGGCTGAGCCTGAGGGAGGGGTCAAACATGTCAACAGTGAGTTCTTGTGCACCAACAATAAATCTACTGTACGTCCAGCTCACTTTGAATGACTTTCTTATCTCCCGCTAATTTCCCTTGACAGTTAGTAGTTCAGATTTTTACAGGTCAGATTAATCTTACAATAATTATTTATACTGATTTGAACTGCTTGAATCTCTTGATTTTCACAGAACTTGACAATAGGTTACACTAAGCTAGATTCTAGGCACAGAGTAAAGTACAGATAGACCTTGACTTATGAGCACAATTGAGCCTAAAATTTCCATCACTAAGCAAGACAAATGTTAAGTGAGCTTTGCCCAATTTTATAGCCTTTCTTGCCACAGTTGTTAAGTGAATCGCTGCAGTTGTTAAGTTAGTAACATGGTTGTTAAGTGAATTTGGGTTTCCCATTGATTTGCTTGTCAGAAAGTTACAAAAGGTGATCACATGACCTTAGGAAACACATAAACACATGCCAGTTGCCAAACATCCAAATTTTGATCATGTTGCCATGGGGATGCTGCAAAGGTTGTAACTGTGAAAACTGTTCATGAGTCACCTTTTTTCCATTGCAACTTTGAACAGTCTCTAAATGAATGGTTGCAAGTCAAGGACTACCTATATTTATTTAAAAACCATTACCATTGTCTATGTGTGTATGAGGTACAACATGTAGCTCTTTAGTTGGAGACTGAAGCTTTCTGATTTCAATTACTTTCATATCTCATCCCATTGCCTTGGGTTGTCAAAGCTAAAACAGATTTCATTAGCCACATCTGGAGAACCACATGCTGCCCATTCTTGATACGTTTCTATAAATTATTTGAATATCTTTTTCCAATTTATTTTTTAAGTGTATATCTCTGTTGGCTTTTAAAACTTGAATAATCCATCATTTGTGTGACTCTAATGTAGCATGGAAAGGCAGTGGTTGAAAATATAACATTAAAAGTCTGTCTGGTCCTTATAAAAATCTATATATATTCCAATATAAAAGGTTTTGGGGTCAAAATGTAAGTTTATTTCCCGATATCCAGTGTTGGTTCCAAGGATGAGGAAAATGTATTTTCTGCCACTTTTTGCCTGGTTGAGATGGATTGGTGATAGCAAAGGGTAGGGACAATAGTAGCAGCTTGGCTTTTTACAGCTTTCTTTCCATTTTGTATAGGACTTAGTGGTACCCAAAATGGACAAAGCCTTGTTCCAGACCTGAGCATTTATCTTTAGAGGGTCTAATAATAAGAGCTCCTGTAAAAGAAAGACTCATGAGGTAAAATGTATGGTCTTGGGGTAATGAGAGACTCTTAAAGTAGGTTTGTGTGGAGTTAGTTTTATGACCCCTTCTTACTGCTGGCAATTTCACAAGTCAAGGTAATGATGAAAACAATTAAGCCTTGTTCCCAAGCTTGTAAAATAATCCATTTTAAAGAGGGGAAAGAATGTACCCTTTCTCCTTAATTGGCATTGTATCAGGGAATTTGAAGAGAAAAGCAAATATGTGGGGGGTTTTCCCTCTCAGGGTTGGAAGGGATGGTTCTCCCTGCAGGCAGATCTCCTATGTATTGGGAAGAAAGAAAAAGGGAGACCTGTGTATGCAAAGTAGAAATGCTTAACCTTTTGCATGAATTGCTTTGTTTATGTTATCATTCCTACAAATCAGCCTTTGGGCCTTGGTCTTGAAGCATCTATTTGTCATTCCATAAAATCTATAAAACCTTAAGAACATCCTTGGAATAAAATTTGATTTATGACCTCAAAGTGTGTTTGTAAATTTGGATGTTTTTCCTCTGGCTAGCCACTCAAATGCAAAATGATTGCTGTTAGGATGAAAAATTCTACCACCTCCCTGACAATTTGTCTCCTTGCCACGTGGATACTATAGCATTAACAGGAGCTTTCTGTAATGTATGCAGTGCTAAGTTTTGTGTTTTAGTTTCACCAAACGTGAATAATGCCAAACACAAATGGAATTGGCACATTTGCTTTGAGAGACACTAATTCTGAGCCTATTTACCCTCAAGGAAATTATACACATTAGATGTTTTTGAGAACCTCTGTACAAGGTCACCTACTACTATTTTTTATGTCTACTCTCTATATAGTAGACTTTCCACCTACCGTAATTTCCTTTATGGGAGTAACAAGGAAAGGCATATTTCCATAAAAGTTGTCCTCTTGTAATAAGTAATTAGCTGCGCAGAGTCGCTTTGAATAGTGAGATGGCAGCATATGCATTTAATAAATAAATAAAATAGTAAAACTAACTGCTGTGTTTTCCTTTAGATCTCATACGTCTGTCTATGGGACCTGCAAACTTTTATTTCTGCCCACTACATGCCAACAGGCCTTTTGGTTCTCTATATAGAAATAATTATAACTAGCATAGGTAACTTCATTTGTATTGAAAATAATGGAAGGGGAAGAATAGATCTGATTTAGTGTTATCTCGTTTAAGTTAGTTTTTAGTATCTTCCTTCTCATTTTCCAGATTTGTATAATCATAAGTGGGCTGTGTTCAGCTACAAGATTCTGTGTCACTGAGTATGATTAACCTAGCATTGAACTTGTGCTCATAATTTTAATTAATGCACAGGGCAACGACAAATTCCATAAAGCAAAACTCCAGAGAAACAATCTTCTTTTAAAGCATAATAGTTGACCATCCAGCATCAGATGTATGAGAATTGATGTGTTATCTTGTCCATTTTGATTATATGCCTGTTTAGGAATCAAACAAAATTAACTGGAATTGGATGACAATAACACAGTATAGCTATGTAAAGTGAGTAAATGTATGCCCTCTTCTCTTATTTTGTCTTTGTCCTGTTTCTGATCACAAAAACACAGAAAGAGCAGTAATATTGAGTATGTTTGTAAATAACATTGACTTAAAGTCAAGACTTTTTATATTATAATACTTTGTTGTCTTCAAGAACTACAAATTTTCTGACATTGCCAATATTGACAGGGGAAGGAAGGAAGGAAGGAAGGAAGGAAGGAAGGAAGGAAGGAAGGAAGGAAGGAAGGAAGGAAGGAAGGA
>JANHFR010000601.1:29012-41977 GCA_032468015.1 Mimophis mahfalensis | reverse complement strand
AACTCCCAGAATTCTGGGAGTTGAAGTCCACGCATCTTCAAACCGCCAAGGTTGAGAAACACTGTTCTAAGCACAGCTTAAAATATAGAACTGCCCTTGAACCAATGTCCCAAGTAGGCCTCTTAGATACCTAGGTAAACACTTTAACCTTAGAAAGTTTGCAGTGTGATTTGTACATCTTCCGGGAAAGCATTATGAACTGAGGAAGGCAGATCATCTCCCATGCAGCCCTCAAATAATAAGAAAAGAAGGGGCATGGCTGGATGTGTACCACAGAAAGGACTGAACGCAGCAAGAATGAAGAATTATAGATAGATATATAGCATCTGAGGGACCGGAGTATCTGAGGGGACACCTGCTGCCGCAGTCATTTTCCCACCATCCAGTTCATGCACATAGGGAGGGCCTCTTTTGGGTGCAGCCGGTGACGGAGTGTCAGCGGGCGGTTCCTAGGGGGAGGGCTTTTTCGGTTGGGGCACCCACCCTGTGGAACCAGCTGCCAGTTGAACTGCGGACCACTCTGGACCTTCGTACCTTCCACAAAGACCTGAAGACTCTGTTTTTTACGTTTGCCTGTCTGGACTGAGGGGTTGTTTTAGTTTGTGCGTGAGGGTGTGTTGTGATTTAATTTTATTTTAATTTTTGTAATACGTGTTTTTAATGCCCTGTAAACCGCCCTGAGTCCTCAGGGAATAGAGTGGTTAATTAAATAAATAAATAAATAAATAAATAAATTGGCAGAAAGAAGAGGCCTTTCTGCATGTTTCGAGAGAAATTCTTCCTCTTCCTTGTAAGCCAATAGAATTACCATTGCATGGTATTTACAAGATTGCTTCTATTCCTATTAATATGAAACTCAGTATTATAAATATATGGGATGCCTATAACACTTATAAAGGGATAAGTTGAGAATCAACTACTGTTGGGCAAGGGGGCAATTTGAAAAAACAATAAAATAAAATAAAAATGTTAAATTCTTTTGGAGAATGCTTCACATGGCTGGCTAGCTGGGTTTTGAAAGGCGAGGTAGACAATTCCACACTCCTGTGCTTTTGGTAAGAAAAGTGGAACAAAGCATCTGGGTACATAAGAATCACTTGTGTCAAGCCAGCCAGCTTAAGAAAACAAAACAGAGCAGCAAGAACAAAAGGAGAGAGATGAAAAGACTTCCTCGCCCCTGTTCTGAACCCTGAGGATTTGCAATCCCCAGTTTGTATGCATGGATACAGATTCATTTATAGCCACAGAATTTTTTAGTAGGGGATATTTGGAAGACATGTTGGGCCTCCCTGAAGTTGCAGTTGTATTCACACCAAGTGGGTCATTTTTACAGACCTTGAGGGCAGAGTAGTTTGTATTTCTCCTCACAATACAATTCCCTACTGTAAAAGCCTTGGCCATCAGTACATCTGGCATGGAGTTAGAGTCTGGAGAAAGCAGCCAAAGCTGTCCGCAGTGCATTAAGGCCGCTTTTGTGAGGCCGAGCATCTCCGATGCAAAAGCAGTTTAAACATTACTTGAGAACTAATCAAACTGGCATCTGAGAAGGACACACAATCACAGGGGTCCTGTAGCTCACAGTGGCACTGCAACGGCTGACCTTTAGCCATCTCATTCAATATTCTTTTGCAGCCCAAATGCTCCCACTTCAGGCAATGTGAAAAGAATTCTTGATGGGGTACTGACAGAGCTTGTAAAGGCAGGAACCCAAATTCATGCCTACCACTGATTTAAAACAATAGACGGCACAATCTGAATCACAGGGAGATTTTAAAACACGATGGAGCCTCCTTCTATTAAACCCTTTGTTCACAAGTGTAAATTTGATGGTTTTCAAGTACAGAACGGGCATATACAGTGTATTATATTATACACTGTCTTAACAATTCAAGAACTTTGGAAAGAATAGATAGCTGTCATTTTAAGGACTGTGGAGATGGGGCTATTTGGTAACTCAAGTACAGACTCTTTTTTTTCGGGAATAAAAAGTAAACTTTTTAACTGACAAAATAAATGTTAGTGTTTTTAAGGAAAACATAAATCAGCTTGAAACTAAGGCTCTTAACATAATAAATTTCAGTGACTTAAGAATTCCTTACTGTGTTTTGTCTGTCTCTGTCTCAAAACGTGTTGTCTCTAAAATTCTCCTTTGTGTGTATATAACATTACAGTTATTTCGTGCAATATTAAATGATATTGCTACACTCCAGTTCAGGGCTCCATGGCCTTTGCGTTGAATTAAAATCGTTCTTTCTCCACAATGAAGGCTAAACCAAGGTCTCCGAACTCTGCCAAGGAAGCAATGGAGTGAGTCCTGTACATTTCGGTTCAGAGAGTATTAAAGATGCAAGACTGCATTCAGAAGACAGAAGGCACCATTCAAGGGCTGGTTGCTAATTTTTAAATGGTGGAACAAATGACTTTGGTGGACTTGTGCCAACTTATACCATCTGAAACTTTGCTGTGAATATTAATTAGACTGTCAAAACTAACAAACCTAGGGGCCTCTTAGCTCCTTTTCCTTCTTTTCATGGAGTCAGTTTTTTGGAGTGTGAGGCACAGCTGATTTTTGTAGGCAGGCTACTTAATATCAAACATCAATTCCTGCCTGTGATTTTCCTAGGAATCACTTTGGGGCAGGGGGTAATATTTATAAACTTAAAGGCTACAATTATAGGTAAAGAAGAACCTGAGGAATGATTTCTTGGGATCAAGGGAACACAGTCATTTTTGAAATCTGGTGTTCCTTGTTTCTAATAAAGTATGTTTGAAAGAGTCCTGAGAATATTAGTCTCTCCTTAGTATAAAGATGCCTATTATTACAAACAGCACAGTCTGCCTTTTCAGACAGTGTTACCCTATATACGTAATAATCACATTCGTATTCCTGATTGCCTCAGTCCGGCACAGGAATCACGGTCTGAATTCTGCTTAATTTGCCCTTGGTAAAATCAACACAGAGTCTAAATTGAGTGCCTAGATGGAACCGTAAGATTTTCAGATTTGCTGTACAGTCTGAAAAAAGATATTCCAAAGAAAGGAGAAATAGTAATTCATAGAGCTGTGTGAATAATTTGGAGACAAGGTTCGGAAAAGTTAGCAGACTGTCTCTCCAAGCCAGCTGCTTGAAGTACTGAAATGCTGTGTTCTCTTGAAGGTTTCACACAGCGACATAAAGGGCCTCCTTTCTTCATCTGAGTCTTCGCTACATTTTGGCAACGCTGGCCAAAAGATCTTCTGCCAAGGCAGCAGGAGATTTCATAAGCAAGAAACAGTAAACAGGCCAAGAAAAAAGGGGAGAATACTATTTTTGGAATGGAGTAGATTTAGAAACCCCATAATCAGTGTTTATAAACAATGCTTATGATGAAGTTCCAATTCAGGGTCAGTAATGCATTCTGGAGCCTTGTATGTATGTGGATTATCTGGCTAAACATAAACAGCGGTCCTGGTTATTTGATTAATTTAGGAATGATGTGATTTGTTTACTTTTGCATCATAATATACTAACATACATTGAAATTTGTACTTGATATGAGCCCCAAGTACCAAGCATTGGGGTAAGCTGAGCTCCCATTACTTGCCCAAGCTCCTGCCTACCTAGCAGTTCAAAAACATACAAATGCGAGTAGATAAATAGGTACCACAGGTTCATGTGCTGACTGCTGCTCGAATTGTATTTTCCCAGAATTGGAAAAGTCAGGTAATCCCCTCAGAGGAGGAAATTATTAAAAAAATCATAGATTATGCAGAAATGAATCAGTTGATGTTGGCCATTAAAGGAAAAGAGGAATCAAATTACTATAAAGTATGAGAAGGCTTTTATCATTGGCTAGAGACCAGATACAAAGGAGAATGATAGGAAACTGCTTCCTAAACCATGTGGATTTATATATCACATACTAAATGTATATGAAACCTGATGAAACTGTGAATGACTATCATCACAATATGTATTTATATGTATCTGTATTTGAAATGATGTATAGTTAAATAATGGTTATGGATATTAGTTGGGAAACAATTGATACTCTATGTACTGATGAAGTACTAGGTAAAGATTCAAATTAATATAGATTGCATGTAATGAACTTGTAAATTATTATATATATTAATATATAATAAGATTGATTCCAATACTGGATGGGAAGAAGGGAGTAAGATTTGTTAGAGACATTTTTGATTAACCACCTGAGGGTAAGAACCATGATGACACATAATATTAAACTGGAGGACACACTCTTTCAATAAAATATGTTTATTTATTTTCTTTATAACATAGTTATAAAGAAAATAAATAAAACATTTCCCCAAAAAAGATAAATAGGTACCACATCGGTGGGAAGGTAACAGTGTTTTCTGTGCCCCACCATATAGTCACGCTGGCCATGTGACCATGGAAAATGTCTTCCGTTAACACTGGCTCCCTTGGCTAAGAAACAGAGATGAGCACCACCCCTCAGAATTGGACATAAGTGGACAGTGGAAATCTTTACCTTTATAGTCTGTAGAGATTCTCAGTCTTCCAAGTCAAAGTTGTCCCAAAGGTGCTTTTTCAGGAGGTAACTGGACTTTCTTGGGGTTTTTGTTTTGTTTTGTTCTTGTTGTTGTTTTGAAGACATTTTGCTTCTCATCCAAGAAGCTTCTTCAGCTCTGACAGGATAGTGGGGACTGGAAGGGTTTATATTCCTTGCTGAAAATCTGTATCCTTTCAGAGGGTCGTTGAAGCACTTGGAAGTTTATCTGTGTCCTCAGGGTCACCTGAGTAGTGCTCCTGGTTCCTGTAGTCTGCAATTTTTTTCAGGAAATCCTTTACCTTTATAGTGTTTGAAAAGTGCTTTAGGACTGGTTTTATTTTATCTCAACAATACTTAACTATATGCTTGATTGCTGTTATGTTTGTCTGAACTGCAGGGACTGGCTCTGTTCTCTGGAAGTGGTGCAACTTCTTATTAATAAAACGAGCTTCTCTGAATTCAGTTCACTTCTCTAGTTCTTACCTTCTTCAGCTGCAATAAGATTCAGAAATACTCCTGACACTTCACACAAAGTGGTTCAAGTCAAATGGTGTGGGCCACCAAATCATAAACTCAAATCATACCCTTTTTGAAAGTTGAACTGAATCGTGGCTGATTTGTACAAGCCTAATGCCTCACTGGTGGGATTCAAATTTTTTTACTACCAGTTCTGTGGGCATGGCTTACTGGGCGTGGCTATGCTGTCAGCCAATCAAAGGTGGTATTTGCTGGTGTAAGCCAATCAGAAGTGGTTATCTAAACCAGTCAAAATTATAGCTACCAGTTCTCTGGAACCTGCTGGAACTGGCTGAATCCCACCTCTGTAATGCCTGCATTGCTCCTGGCTAAATTCTTTATCTGAGACTGCAGAGAGCCAGGAAGAGTGACAGGAAGCAAGCAGTTTGGAGGACTCAGACTCGGAACCAGAGGAGCAGACTCAGATAGCTATACAAATTCGGGAAAGTGTAAGAAAATACAGGACCACGGGAAATAAATAAAAATATGGTATTTTCCCACCCAGTTCAGGACACTTGACAGCCCTGATCACAACCGTGATTAAGAAAGCCTACAACTTGTATTTTGGTTGCAAAATAGGAGACCAGGACAAAAACGGCGCCATACATATGCTGTAATTCATGTGGATCGAGACTTGCCCAATGGTTGAATGGGAATAAGGCTTCTATGCCTTTCACAGTGCCAATGATTTGGAGAGAACCAACAGATCATGTCAGTAATTGTTAATTTTGTGTGGTGCCTCCAGTTGAGAAAGGTCTTACTAAGGAAAAAAAAAGTTGTTTGTGCAGTATCCAAACATTCCATCAAAAATATGTCCAGTACCTCATGGACTACTGATTCCAAGGAAACCCTATTTATCTGTAGTTGGAAAATGTAAAATGTCTGTTGCATGAAAACTAAAGCAAACTAACAAATTTCATTATTATATTTGAATTCAGCATGTGAAATTCATTAAGAAATTCATTTCTGCAACTAAAAAAAAAGGAAATTTGTAGAACAGTGTTATCGGGGAAATAGCTAGCAGACAGCACAGTTAGTGAAATCAATGGGCTTGCATATCAGCATTAATACCAAATTATCTATTGTATGCCTATTTCATAAGAAAAATACTTATTTGTTTGGGAAGAATGGCAGTGAGAACTGTTTTTTTTTTTTAATAGTACAGTAATTTAGCAACTTAAAAAGCAAACCTTGACATTGTTATGGCATTCATCTACTCTTGAAAACAGATTGGTTATGCAAAGTTTTGAAAGGGTGCCTTGCTCTGATGAAACTTTAATGAAGTCATTCTATCGAAACAGATTTGCAAATCAAAATGGTGACACAGTTCAATGCAACAAAATTAAATTAAATTAAAATTAAAATTTCAGTTCCATATTTGGAGAGTGCAGAATGCAGTGGCGGGGGTGGTGGTGGTGGTTAAGCACCATGATGTGATGTTGCTGATACTAACATGAGATATTAGCCAGTTAGCTTAATGCCTCATTTAACTCTCTGCCTATCCCAGCATTTTGGGGATAGCAAGGCCCGCATCACTTTGGATTCTGTTCATTTTCTTTCTTCATGTCTTGGTCATTCCAAGTTTTAACTTTAGTCTCTTTCGATACTGATGTGCTCATCTTGCTACCAAAGATGGGTGTTTAACTCATCTATCAGTTCTGACTAACCCAGATCTGACAATTGGATCAAAATCTACTTTAAAATTCTGCATAGATGGAAAAATAAAGGTTAGCTGGAAGACTTAAACTTTAAGTGTTATTCTCACAAGACTTAAAGTCTTCCAGCTAACCTTTTTGGCACCAAACCAAACACTTATTTTATGGAAGGTTGAAGCTATGAAGTCACTGCCTTTTTGCTTTCTTCCATAGTTTTACTATCTTGGTGGTAGTATGATAATCTTCTACTGCAGGAGTGTCAAACTCAGTTTCATTAAGTTTGTGAGTTGTGTTTGACTTGGGTGGGGGCGTGGGGCATAGCCAGGTTGATGTCACTTGTGTTGGGGACATCTCTGTTGGCCTGAGAGCTCTGCCAGAGAAAACAGGCTCCCAAGCTCCATTTTCGGTTGGGACGGCCTCCTGAAACCCTCTGCCAGCAAAAATGGAGCTCGAGAGGGCTACGTGCAGACCTCCTGAGCTCCATTTTCGGCTGGGACAGCCTCCTGCAACCCTCTGCGAGAGTAAAAGGATGGCCCTCCTGAGCTCTGTTTTGTTGGCAGAGGCACCATGGGCCGGTCCTTTGCTGTTTCCAGGCCAGCCCCAGGGCCAGATCTAAGCATCCCATGGGGCAGATTTAGTCTATGGACCTTGAGTTTGACACCCCTGTTCTACTGTGTCTGCTAAATGACAGTAGTAGCAAGCTATAAAGCTAACATAAGGATCTCTGGGTAAATCCACCCAAGTAAAAAAGTAGCACCTGAAAAGACATGAAAAATTCTAAAAACCTAAAGAGTGAGAGTGCAAATTTGAAAGAATTTGCAAGAGCTACTAAGGTTTTCCAAAGTTCTTTCCTTTTGATTAGCAGACAATTCTCCTTTTATTTGTAGCGTTTTCAAGGCAGTGTTTCTCCCTTCACCCTGAAGTATTATTTGCAGAAACAAAATCTCCATTCAATGCCTCCAAAATAATGTATCCTAGGGTAAGAAATAGTAAGAAGACAGTGTGTCGTACAACGGTAATGCATTTGCTTTGCGTGCAGGAAGTCCAAGGTTCACGTTCCCATATTGCCAAGAGAGGCCATTAAGAAATTCTGTCTAAACACTTAGAAAGCTGTTGCTGATCAATAGCACCAACCGAGGACTAGGTTCATTACAGAGCAACTTCCTGCATTTTAATGATAGAGAGGAAAGAGAGTCTGCAATACTTTCTGTTTTTGTTTCTTAAGGAGAAAATGAAAAACAGCTGCCGCAAACTAATATTACTCATTTTTGTTTCAGATTTTTCTCTCCACTTTGCCCTTTTGCATCCTGCTCCATCACCTTATTTTGTAGGGAAAAAGATGTTTTCACTGAACAGTTTGTCTTAATTGCAGAAAAAGTCAGGGGGCTGTTTTCAGTAGCACAGCCCCTAGTTTTAATGACAAGCCCCCTCATTCTGAGAGCAGTCAGAAACATGAAAGGAATTGAGTTATGGCTTGAAAATCCCTCTTAAATAGATGTATATGATTTCTTCATCCTGTAGAATTTCCAGTAATGAATAATGTAAATTACATCATTATAGGTATTTTTGTTCCAGCAACTTATGCTTAAACCTGTCCCCTTTTTAATTCTGCTTCTGCTTCACTTTAACTCTTTTCACCAAGGTTCTGCACAATTGTTCTGAAAAACAGAAATAAAAGTATCACATAAATTTGTGGCTTTCTCACCCTTTCCCAGTAGCAATTGGTAATGAATGTGGTCTGCTATGGAGATTGCATCAGCAAGAACTATAAATTATGCATCCCTATTCCTATCCTCAGGGGAAATGTTTGGGATTATTTGTAACATCCAATACAGATAGTCCTTGATTTACGACCACAATTGAGCCCCAAAATGTTGCCAAGTCAGATATTTGTTAAGTGAATTTTGTTCCATCTTACAACATTTCCTTGCCACAGTTGTTCAGTGAATCAATGCAATTGTTAAGTTAGTAACATGGTTGTTACGTGAATCTGTCTTCTTCATTGACTATGCTTGTCAGAAGGTTGCAAAAGGCGATCACATGACCTCGGGGACACTGCAACCCTCATACATATGAACCAGTTGCTAAGCATCTGAATTTTGATCATGTGACCATGCTGCAACTGTCATAAGCATTAAAAATGTCCATAAGTCACTTTTTCGGGTGTCGTTTTAACTTTGGTCATTTTTCACCAAGCTAGTCTGGCCTAAGGGGTTTTTAAATTGTTTTAATTGTTCGGATTTTAGACTTTAGCCAAACATTTAATTTGAATTTAATTATGTTTTAACTTTTGTACTCTGTGTTTTATTTGGCTGTAAACTGCCCTGAGTCCACAAAGAGAAGGGCGGCATAAAAATTAAAACAAACAAACAAACAAACAAACCATTTTAAATCAGGGACTACCTATAATCCAGCGTTCACTTGTGCCTGGCATTTCCTCGATGCTCTTCAATCCTATAGAAGTGTAGATGCTTCAAAGTGCTATCCAAACTTCTAGATTTAAGGTAGGGAGAATATGCAGTTAGTCGCAAGATAAGAAAGGAATCCAATTTACCTCAGGGGTCCATTTCACTGTGGGGCTCCATATAAAGTGTTGGTTTTTGTTATCCAGGTGTCACTGAATTCATGGATGAATAAGAATAATTGGTCACAATATTTTATTCTATTTTACTTCTATCTCCACATGTAAGAGATAAATACTATGCATCGAGCCTTGGTGGTGCAGCTGATAAAGTGCTTTATGTAGTACTTAGCTGCCTGCAATTAGACAAGTTCAAATCTCACCAGGCTCAAGGTTGACTCAGCCTTCCATCCTTCTGAGGTAGATAAAATGAGGATCCAGATTGTTGGGGGCATTAAGCTGACTCTGTAAAAACCACTTAGGGAGGACTGAAAGCCCTGATAAGCAGGTATATATGTTTAAAAAATGCTATTGCTATAAAGTATTGTACAAAAGTATTGTAAAAATATTGTATATGTATATATTTCTATATGTTGTAAGCTGCCCTGAGTCTTTGGAGAAAGCCGGCATATAAATCTAATTAATAAATAATAAGTAAATAAATTAAAAAATGTAAGTCTGAACATGCAGAAAAAGGACTGCAATGTTTAATAAAGGCACGATCATCATTCTTGTGATCTCCTTTGTTTCGTGGCTACAGCTGGAAGACCACATCATCATATCAAAGGATGTTTTTAATCTGTTTGTACCTGTCTCTGTTGATGAGATTTGAAAGGCTAATTCAACTTTAGAAATCTTTCTAGAACATGATTTTAACCTCAATTAACTTCCCACCCCTCTAATTTGTACATGCTGTGTCATCTTTGGAGCAAGTTTTCATATATCCTTTTATAACTGCACATCTGGAATAAAGCTTAACTTTCAACCATACTAATGATACCAAGACTATTCATGCAGCTAGTCAAATGTCGTCAAACCATAGTCAACTTTTGGTAGTTGGATAACATTGCCATCCTAAACCCAATACTATTAAAAAGTGATTACATCTTAGGATGGACCTCAATGCATCATAAAAGATAATATTTTTGAAAGATATGGAGGCAAGGAATCCATTAGAAAAAGTGCATGCTCTCCATATAGATATGCATATTTATAACAGAAGTCAAGTCAAGAAGAAAGAAGCAATCAATAAGAAGATTAGTCCTCTCAGGATAATGCTCTTTCTTATCTCAAATATTGCATCAGCAAGGAATGGAGAACCCATTCATGGAAGAACAGCAGGTTAGCACTCTATTAATTTGCAATCAATAAACCACTCTAGTATCATGCATTTCCATTTAGATTTCCATCTCCTGTTTCTATTTCTGGTTACCTGTCAGATAACTTAGAAGAAGACACAATTAATTTAGAGCTTTCCTACATGTCATGGGGTAGAAACCTCTCCTTTCCTTTTCCTTTGTTCATTATAACTTTGTGTTAATATGATATGTTGTCTTTAAGCCCTGAATAAAGTGATTAAGATACTAATGAATGAAGCACATTATTTACTCAGCCTACAATGGTAGGGAACAGTAATTACTCTGAATAGTAGCTGATTGGCAAAATGTAATATATTCTGCCTACCTCTTTATTTTGCCAAGGCATCATATGGAAGGAGAAATTTTAGTGCATTGGCTATGTACGTGAGGTAGACCCTAGTTAAATTAAGTTTGAAATGTCTACAAGCAGTCCTCAAGTTATGACCACAATTGATCCCAAAATTCGTGTTGTTAAGTGAGATGTTGGTTCCATTTTATGACCTTTTTGCCACACTTGTTAAGTGAAACACTGCAGCTGTTAAGTTAGTAAAATGGTTGTTAAGTGAATCTGACTTCCCCATTGACTTTGTTTGTCAGAAGGTTGCAAAAGGTGATCACATGACCCTGGGATGCTGCAACTTTCATAAATACGAGTCAGTGGCCAACCATCCAAATTTTGATCACATGACCATGGGGATGCTTCAGTGCTCCTAAGTGTGAAAAATGGTCATAAGTCACTTTTTCGGTGCTGTTGTAACTTCAAACGGTCACTACATGAACTGTTGTAAACCAAGGGTTACCTGTATTTGTAAAGGGGGAACAACAGCAACCTATGACTTATTATTAGAATAGTTGTTAAAAGTATTAGAATACGATCCTAAAAACCAGATTCAAGTCCACACTCAGTATGAAAATTCACTGGTTGATTTTAGGCCAGTCACATTCTCCTTAGCATTATTGATATAAGGAAACTTCATAGAAAGAATGTTATAGACACCTACAAGAAAGGCAGAGTATAAATTTAATCATATAAATGAATAAATATGCAATCAAACATGGTATTTGTGTCTAGATCACTATAGCCAGTGAATCTCACTTTCGTTGTACTTAATTGGTCAAAGCAGGATACATACAAAAATTGTACTATAAATAATAAAACAGGCTTTACATGGATCTTGAACAGAGAAATGTCATATGTTTTGGTCTTTCTCTCTTACTTACACGTACACACAAATTCAGAGTCTTTCTGAAAATCCTGATACTGACAATCCTGATGCTGCCACCCCATCTATGATAATCCTCAACTCCACCCCACATTGGAAAGATGGACCCAAACACCATAAGAGTGTATATCCTTGTTGGGAAGCACTGAAAATATAAAATGAAAATGTATGGGTTAATAAATCAATCTGCCAGAAAAATCTAACATGCCTCTTTATATTTAAAATGTGGATTGAGGTGAAGAGACATGTTGCAATTTTATACTGGATATACAAGGAAGAAGAAAGCCACATGATAGACTTGGGCCTAGAGAGATGCTGGCTAAGGAATTCTGGGAGTTGGAGTCCACGCATCTTAAAATTGCTGCATTTAAGAACTACTGCCATAGATAATTCAATTTTGAAGGTAATAGAGTCTGTTATTCTGGAGGTAGCAGGACAACACTTTATTCCTTCACAGTAGACAATATGCGGCAGAGTTAACTGTAAACTCTGTTCACCCCACTTCTATTCAGTGCTCTGGGTAAGTCAATCCCTATTTTTATTACCAAGGCTTCTTCTATAGAAAGATTTTTCCTGTGATTAAAAAAGCTCTATCTTATGGTTCTGCTGAAATATCCTTCCTTCCTTGGCATAGCCAGCAGAATGCAATATTTGTATTAAGAGTATTTGCCCATGGGCTTTCGTTTTGCAGTAAATATATTCAGGGACTTTACACACACACACACACACACACACACCTTTAAAACACACAGAACTGTGCTCATAAGTGATTTTTTAAAAAATGTATATTATTTTCTTTCAGTATCTACATGCTACTTTAACCTTGATTATAAGCTGGACACCTGTTTTACTGAGGTTTATAAATACATAGGATTTTCATAACATAAAAATGACAAATGCATGAACAATTCAATAATTTGATACAGTTTTGCATTTGATTATTATTTTTTTAAATGTAAATGGAGCATTTACAGTAGCACCCATTTCTGCAAGCTGGATATTTTATATTCAAAATAATAACAATAGCAATACCAAATTTATTTAAGAGTTCCTTTTCTTTTGATGACTAAGTATCCATTTCAATCTCTGGTTATAACATATAATTTCAGCTGGTATCTTTCCTCCTGTATCTTACACCCATCAATCTGTTTCAGAATATATATTGCCAAATCTGAACTTCTTCCCATTCAGTCCTATTCAGTTTAGTCCCCCGGCGCATCTGGTTCTCAGCCTTTTTTTCCGCTCATGACCCCTTTCTGAGCCTCATTGACCTCTGTGACCCCCCCCCCCCGGGG
>JANHFR010000596.1:161841-174032 GCA_032468015.1 Mimophis mahfalensis | reverse complement strand
CAATGCCCCACCGCACCCTGGGATCACACAAAAATGCCGGGTGGGTGGGTGGGCAGGGCTATGGCAGTATTGACCTGAATATAACCCAAGGGTGACTTTTTCAGCACATTTTCAGTATTGAAAAACTTGGCTTATACTCGAGTATATATGGCATGTAACGTAGCACTCAAAAATTTCTCTTCCTAAGCAAGGCAGTTGCTAAATAGCAATAGCAATAAGACTTATACACCTCTTCACAGTACTTTACAGCCCTCCCTATTTTACAGAGTCAGCAATATGACCCAACGATCTGGGTCCTCATTTTACTGACCTTGGAAGGACAGAAGGCTGAGTCAACCTTGAGCCTGCCGAGATTCGAATTGCCAAATTGCAGGCAGCTGGCAGGCAGCAGAAGTAGCCTGCAGTACTGCATTCTAACCGCTGCGCCACCAAAGCTCTTAAATACCATAAATGACATTTTATCACCTTTCTTGCCATAGTTGTAGAGTGAATTCTATCAGTTGTAAAGTGAATCTGACTTTTTGCTTGTCAGAAGCAAAGCTGGGAAATTTACAAATGGTGATTACATGACTCCGAGAAGTGCAACTGTCAGAAATATATGCCTGATACCAAGTGCCCAAATTTTGAAGGTGTGTCTGTAGGGATGATGTGATCAATGTGAAAACCACTTTTTCCAGCACCATTGTAACTTTGAACAGTCACTAAATGAATGGCTGTAAGTCAAGGACTACCTACAATAGAAACAAAAGGTTCAAGAAGTCCAGTTTTAAAATAACATGTGAGTATAACAAGTGTTGTTACAAGTGTTTACTAATATTTCTGAAATTACCGTAGTATCTGTTGTATTACTATCCGTGCTACCCATTTCCAACGAAATTCTGTAGGTCTTAAAAAATGCCAAATCAATGCTTTTTCTGCTAAAACCCTTTGTCAAAGTTGAAGCAGATTGTTCCAGGTTTTGATTTTTGCCTATCTACAAAGACAGAGATATGTCTACATACTTAGGTCATCGTTTATATTTCTGCAGTGAATTTAATAATTCTGAGCTGCACTGACACTTTTATTTAAAACTCAGCAAATTCCTATAAATCTTAATACACTTGAATACCCTAGCATTGGACAATTAATACCGAACAAAGTCAAGCTATATAAGCAATGGAAGTTTAAGAAAGATATTCATTCATTCATTCATTCACATATCCTGTTGCAATCGATTTGGCAGCATAGGATGAAAACTCTAAAAACATCTGGGACTAGACTTTGTAATAAAATGTACGGTATGTTTACATTCAACCTCTTTTTTTTCCAAACATGCAACTAGGTCAAACTAAATTGGAGTCTTATATTAAAATGAAGGCTATTAATAACCCCTGGCTGATTGCTTCTAACAAATTCCTTATAAACTCAGTTAAGATGTGTTAGTAAGCATCAATTATCTTATGAGACAACAAGCAAATAAGAGTACTTGGAATGGTCAATAGCAATAGCATTAGCATTAGCAATAGCATGTGATTTATATACCACTTATCAGGGCTTTCAACCCTCTCTAAGTGGGTTACAGAGTCAGCCTATTGCCCCCCCAATAATCTGGGTCCTCATTTTACCTACCTCGGAAGGATGGAAGGCTGAGTCAACCATGAGCCTGGTGAGATTTGAACTGCCTAATTGCAGGCAGCTGGCAGCTAAGTGGTACATACAGCACTCTACTCGCTGCACCACCACGGCTCTTCAAGGGTTCAAGGTTATACCAGTGGTTCATGTTGGGAGTCTAGAATGAACTCTAAACTGGGCTCTGAACGTCTACAGTTGTCTGACAGACTGACAGCAGCTGCCTACAGACTCAAAACCAGGAAGCCCCTACTAGCACAACCTCTGCCCAACGACTTTAGCAGCGATTCCCAATGGAAAGCCAAATGAGTCATGAGTCATAGGAAGACATATAAATGACCCCACAAAAAATGGTGCCAGGATTTGAACTACCACGTCAGCAATGGACAATCCTGAGTAGGATTTGCACTGCACATGGCATCTGGAGCCGTGGTGGCACAGTGGTCAGAATATAGTCCTGCAAGCTACTTCTGCTGACTGCCGGCTGACTGCAATTTGGCAGTTTGAATCTTACCAGGCTGAAGGTTGACTCCCCTTCCATCGTTCCAGGGGAAATGAGGACCCAGATTGTTGGGTCCTATTGCTGGTTCTGTAAACCACTTAGAGAGGACTGTAAAGCAATGTGAAACAGTATATACCATAAGTCTAAGTGCTATTGCTATCTGCTAGGACTCTCTGTATAAATGGGGCATAGTATCCTCCCTTCAGTGTGACTGGGGTGGGGGGGTATCTCACATCAAACTGTAGATAACACAGTGCCCAGCTGTATGCTGAGGATATATACCAGTCCAGTATCTGACGTTTTAAATATAAATGACACTGTGCTTCAATGGTTAGGTGGTCCAGACATTGGGGTTTGAACACAGATTTATTAACATTTATATTTTCTTGTGAACTGCTAATCTAGATGAATATTATTATCTATTGCTAGTTAATATCTATTGTTAGTCCATGTATGATATGGCATGTACTAAAAAAATAAACAAATGGAGCTACAGAGATACGTAAGATCCACAGAACCTTGGGTAGCCATCAAACGAGTAAAGTTATCTTCCCATACACGCTCCCAGATAGTACTGCATAAATAATAAGACTCCATACAGAACGTACTCAGGCAAATTCATTTGACTTGATACCACAACTGGGCGAGAAATTAGTCAGAATCATTTGTACAAATAGTTTCCAGATCTCACTGGAAAGATAATTTCCTGTAATAAGTCACTACAGTGAGCAGAAGCAGAATAAAATGAAACTGAAGGCATCCCAAAGGATTACAGCATGACTGTAGTATCCTTCCATGGATTCCTATAATTAATTTCCAATTTACTCCTCAAAATAGAGATTTATTTATTTCACAGCTATTACACATCATCACAATCAATCAAAAGCAAAGTATCAATCATATGAATGCACAAAAGTGCAGCAGTTTATTAATACAGAAAATCGTAAGGATTCACTACAAGTTCATATGTTATCAAACTGTAATTAATGTTATGATGAAAAAGAATATTGATGCTTTTGAGCTTGGGTGTTGGAGAAGACGCCTGAGAATACCATGGACAACCAAGAATTTTTTTAAAAAATGGACACTGTACAACAGGGTTCAATTCAGACTTGACAGTTTTAAAACTTGTGGACTTCAACTCCCAGAATTCCTCCTCCAGTCATGTTAGCTCAGGAATTCTGGGAGCAGAAGTCCACAAGTCTTAAACTTGCCAAGTTGGAAGACCCTTGCTGTACAAAGTAGTCAAGAATTCAAGGGATAGGTGGCCAGGCTCAAATTATCCTACTTCACATACAATACATGGAAGATTCTAGAGAAGGTCCCCAAGGTGTTTTTTCAAAAGGCAACTAGACTTACTTTGTTTTTCCTTGCAGATGTTTCACTTCTCATCCAAGAAGCTTTTTCAGTTCTGACTGTTAGAATGGAAGAAACTTCTTGGATGATCAGAGAAACTTTAAGGAAAAACAAAAGTGCCTTTTGAAAAAGCACCTTTGGGACAACCATGACCTAGATGCTAAGAATCTCCACAAACCTTGTAGAGAAAGTTCTGATGGTGAGAAAGGTAGAAAGAACTCTAAGAGGACAACCAAAGGTGGGTAGATTTAGTTACAGTGGCAATGAATATCCTTTTGGAAGACATGAATGAGCAGATTGGGGACTGATTGTCAAGGATAAAATCTATCAACGTGGTTGCTAAGAGTCAATGCATAATAAATCAATCAATGAATAAACAATTAATCTGCTGCCTAAAACCTCAGTACTGTATAGTCAAAGGCCACCGAAATAAAAGACAATGGAAAACCTTTCTAAATGTGAAGAGATGCAGGACCAGTTGAACTTCTGAGGGCTGTATGTTTTCAAGTATGCTGGCTGTTATTGTGAAAGCTGCTAATTCTGAGAGCTGAAGTCCACAATTTGAAATTTGCCAAGTCTGAGAAAATGCCCTAGAATAATCCACCTCAGAAAAATTAAAACCTGGCTTAACTCAAGATACCTATATAGACATGGACCGATAAAAGAGAATAAGGAGTCTGTTACCTAGTTTGATAATGAAATTCCTGCAAGAAAGCCACCAAGGTCAGAGAACACCAAGGGCACCATACCGACATCTTCATGTCTGATATTTTTAGGCTTTTCCAAGCAAACATGAAATGCTAAGTACTGCTGTTTACTTTAAATCAAGACTTGTGGACTTCAACTCCCAAAATTGCTGAGCTAACATGACTGGAGGAAGAATTCTGGGAGTTGATGTCCACAAGTCTTAAAGCTGTCAAGTCTGGAGACCCCTGACTTAGACATTAAAAAATTCCTTTGATTAATTGAAGCAGTCAATTCCACTTCTTAAATACTTTACAATGGCAACAAGGATTGCTAATTTTGAGAAACAGAGCAGCATTTCTAAAGGCCATTAAGCTGAGGGTGATGGTTTGGATTATTATTTTTATTACAGCATTTTATACAGTTGTGATTAAAAAGTGTTCGATAGTAAGGTATCTATAAATTACTTATTTTAATGCTATGCATAGAATAGAAAAAAATAAATTCTATATAAATCTATGTAATATATTCCAACCTAAAAAACTGACTCTCAACTTCTAAAAATCTGCTAAAGGTAGTCAACATAATTACTTTCTGTAACTACCGCCCTCTGCTGGATATAAAATCATAGTAAAACCTTAACTTTATCACAATTATATATTATTATGATATATCTACATGTGTATATGTGTGTGTGTATGTATTTGGCGTTGTAGATTATGAAACAGTTAATATCAATGAAGTCCTAAAAATGATAAGGAAACTATTGAGTTTTACTGATAATAAAGGTGCCTTTTTCTCACATAAATTAGATGAACTGCAAAAACAAATGTTCATGTTCTTAGTTAAACATGGCTTTTATATTTCAAAGAACAGCATGCAATTATGGTACTTTTGTCATTCCAGTTGCTTGTAAAAAGTATAGGTTTTTTTTTTTTTTTAATTATTGGGCAGTTCAACTTTTTTGGGGGGGATCATTAACAATCATTTTATTCGGTCAAGAAATTATATATACAAATGTCCTGGGTGTCAAGAATGACTCAAAGGAGCATGCATACATTTGCTTCATGCACACACATAAACACCTCTAATTCCTACATTTCCTCTTCTCAACTTGCTAGGACTTCATTCCTTTCTTGGTTAAGAGAATCTAGTTTATTGGTATATTGTTAGCCTGATAAATTGCAGGCTTGGTTTATTGAAAAAAGCCAAGATTTTACCAGAAGATTATTTCCACAAAATATATAAGTTAATCAGGGACACATTTAATTGTAAACATTTAGTACCTTGAGCCCAGAAACTAATGCTTAGAGCAGAGGTGTCCATCTTTGGCAACGTTAAGACTTGTGGACTTCAACTCCCAGAATTCCTCAGCCAGCCACGCTGACTGAGGAATTCTGGGAGTTGAAGCCTACAAGTCTTAAGACTGCCAAGGTTGGACACCCCTGGAGCTTTCATCTTTGGCTCTGTAATAATTGGAAGCTGTTGATCATTCATAGTATGTTACACCAAGCCAGGCTTGGTTACAACTCATTAATATTCAGTCATTATAATTCCCAGTATATTTGATTCCCTGTTTTTTATATTCTTTTGCCTAGCTCTTGGAAATGACATCATGTACATAGATTTTAAGTTCGTTCTGAGAATTAAGAGTAGTTGTTAGATTTATTCTTTGTTTCCTGAGGAAACATTTCCTGGTAACATATTCAAGTCTGTTTTAGACAGTTTACAGTAATACATAAAAATAATTTATTTCCCCCACAGAAATGTCTCCTGCTTCCATTCTAATTAAAAAACACAGAGTCACCGTCTTTTTCGAATTGCTGCAAGTTGTTTCCAATTGTTCTAACTTCCATTAAACTCTTAGTCTGGTTCCCACAAGAGAATGGAAGGACTGCCTTCGTATTTCACAAATAACAACACAATGCAAGAATCATGACTTTTTACCAAGAAAATCAAATTGTATGAGGCAAAACTCCCTAAATCTTGATTTAAACTTGTCCAGAACTGCACCTAGGTGTTGATGCATACCTTTGCTACAAAGGGGTTGATAAGCTTAGGCTGCAAATGGTTGCAAAAGGGTTTGATGGGCACACCCTCCCAAATCTCAACTACGCATTAGCTGCATGCTGATTGGTTGACGCGACATTCTGTTGGGAGGTGGGCCATTTGAGCACCCTCTAACCAGAACGTTAACATTAGAAGAAATTATGAATACCTCAGATATGCAACTGTCTCTGAACAACAGACACCTATGTTCCCCAGCATGTAGTGATGCTGAAATCTACCAGCAGCTTAACAGAAACAGTCTTCTTTAAGGGGGAATACACCTTTTCCAGTTCTTCATTATCAAAAATTCACACCATGCTGTACCTAATTGTAAGCGTTGGAAAGATGGCTTCCAAGTAAGCTCTCATCACTGACAATACAAGACACGGTGCTGTAGGCTTGCTCCTTCTAGAGGTGGCACTGGATACTGCCCGCCCACCAGGACAGTGATGAGCAGAACCCGGACCAAACCAACGGATGTGAGGTCCAGTTGACAAGCCTATCTGTCAGTTGTTCTTGTTTTGCTTGTCACAACCTATACAGCCAACTCCTTCAAAATGCACGCATGACCCAGGTGCTGCATTTGGTCATGTAAGATGGGGTTTGTCGATCCAAAAATGGCCACTTCTCCTGTGAGAAAAATGCTAGGAAGATGATGATGATGACGACGACGAATAGCAGAAGACAGACCAGGTGTTAGTTTCTACCTGAGACCACTTTTCCTGTCCCAGGGTCCAAGAGATCAGATTGTTAATGAAGGTCCTTGTGTTGCTGCCGCTCAACAGTGGGTCAGTTTCTAGTAAGATGACAATAGTCTACAGTAATACTGGATGAACAAGTGGACCAGTTGGGTGAGAGAGATAAGTGTCCCATTGTTGAAAATCTGCCTTTGTCGGTATTGGGTTCCTCAGCAATACTGATTTTATAGGTAGGGGAACTGCAATGACTATGACAGATGTCTTTCCTATGGGTCTCAACTTCTGCTCAAGATGGGGAAATGTTGAGCTAATTTGCTCTCCTGCTTCTCCATGAGCTCTTGAAAACAGTATCTGAGCTGCTGGGTAAGACTAACTAGCAACATAATGCTAATCAATCGTTTACATCATCTAGTGAGATGGAACCACCTCAAGCAGAAATAGAAAAGATAATTACCAGCTTCAGCAGCTGTAAAAGGTCCAATGATTTTCCTTTCTGAGACAGAAGAGGCAAATTGTTTTGGTTGACAGGTCAACTGAAGATGAGGTAGGGGAAGTGCAAAGAGTAACTCCAAAGTGGAGCCAAGAAAAGCACTGTGATTAATTTTGAGACATCTTGTCATGGTGTAATCTCTATGAAGTCATCTCACAAAATGAATATTAAGATACCTGAAAAATTTGATTCTACACAGAAAGAAAACAAAAATTAGGGAACTAGCGGTCTCTTGAAGAAAAACAGTAAAGTTAAATTCGCAGGGTTTTTGGAGTTTGGGGGGCTTGGGACGGCGCGCCACGTGCGGAGGGGGGGAAGAGGGGATAGGTTGCGTGTTGGGTGACATGGCTCCTCATGCCACTTTGGGCACACGTGCCATAGGTTCACCAACACGGGCCTCGGGTTTATAAAATACTTAAGTGTGATCTAGGCTCTAGCAATAAAACACTCAAAAAAATCAAAAGATCATGGCAGAAGAGAGGGCTCTGGGGAAAAAATATCAAACTCCCAGCACATAGGCCAGATTCAAAGGGGGGTAAAGTCCAATACCTCACCTGACACCACCATGACTTGAGTTTGACACCCCTGAATTGAGGTCTAGTAGCCTCCATGGCTATAATAGAGAAGTCTTTTGGGGGAGATATTCAGTTTCAAAGAATTCTATAATACAGTATTGAGATTAATTAAGATTCTAATCTTATTACAGACAAATCCAGCTGAGAATTAGAATTCTCAAGAAACCTACCAAGTGTAACGTTTTGCACATCTTCAGGAAATGAACTTCTCTAGAATATGGTGGAGGAAGAATGTATTTTTCAGGCTTACTTTCCAAAGTAGTTAAAAAGCACGAATAATGTAACCCTACTAAGTGAGACAGGAAGACAAGTGAAATTTTTTTTTTCATCCTGCCAATTGTATTTATCTCTGGATGAATGAGACATTTTTATGATCCTGATATTGCTGTTAATTATCTGAAAAAAGATCTGAAACTCACACAGAGACTGAAATACAACAGCAATCTTCACCATAATTAGATAAACATCAAGAGGACAATTCTTTTATTATACATCACATTTTGAAGCACAGATTTTTCTTTAATTTACTTTTTGAAGTTGATTATAGTGTTTTAGTTTTAAGGAAATAGTGAAAGTTTCCGATACAAGGATGTCTCTTCCAGAAGTTCATTTAATCAGTTTTCTTCCTCCTTTCTTCCTTGTTTTATAATATTTTGCCCAATTTCCATTTTTTTAATCTTGATTCTGATTGCTACAAGTTTTTCTTTTCTATTCCTAGGTTTTCCTTTCCTTTTCACTGTTTCCTTTTACTCTTTTTCCTTATTTTTTTTACAACTACTATCCTCATTTTTTATTTCATTCAACTGTAAAGGTTTTCTTTTCAGAAGTTTTACTTTTGACAAATAGTTTATTAAGTTCTTAATATATTTTTTTCTTTTTCCTTGGGCCGTGAGTCAGAATCAGTTGGATCTTTCCTGTATAATGGAAAATTTCTTTAGATTTCTATATAATGTTATCATCTTTATTACAGAACATTATGGAGACAAAGATTTTTTTACAGATTTATTTTATAACTGAGGGGGAAAATGATGTTCATTATAAATACATTTAGTTGCTAGAAATCAGAAGGCTCCACCATTCCAAAGCATTCAATAACAATCAACGATTCATTGAGGCAGTGCCTTAAAAACTAATTAGATAGTAGTTGTCTGGAACAGATTTACTGGTTTTTCTGAGAACTAGCTGTAGATTTTTTTTTTCTTGTAAATCTGGACAGTTGACCCGAGGACATAATAAAACTACTTAATTTATTACATACTTTTTAGGAAATCAAGCTTTACACCTGTCTTGTAATTGACCTACATTTTTCAATTAACACCTGGAAGAAAGGCTGCTTAGACATGCTCGCTCTTCCTTTCTACTCTTGTGAGGTAACAAACTCTCTGCTCTAACGTCAATTAGATAATTATTCCTCACTTTTGTCTTGGCAGGAAGTGGGTGCCTGCTAGGCACTTAATCCTCATTAATATGTAGGCTTCCCTTGCAATGCCTAAATAGAGCAACTCTGGGGGAAGGGAAAGACAGGTCGCAGGGCTATAAAACATCCACCCCAACGAAAGCTGGATGATGGTCTCTGGAATTTGCAAGTCAAATTCCAGAGACCATCACCGTGAAGAGCCCCTGGCGCTATAAGTAATGAAACGGAGACAGTCTGAATAAACAAGGTGTTTGTTTCTGGCACCTCCTCCTGCTTCAGTATCCATCTTGCAAAATTAGCTAGGAGCCCCAAGAATTGTTTCAGAAAACAATACCTTTCTGAAATAAAGTAGGCATTTACTCTACATTCAAGACGTTGCAAAATGCTTTATAACTACCACGTGTACTTTAAAAGCAACAGTTTCTAAATAAGCTCCTTGTTGTCCCAACACCTATTTTCCATTTTCTTTAATAACAGTTTATAATCTCACTGTCATTTCCCCAGTGAATTTCTTTCAGAACTTAAATCAGATCCAATGTTCCTAGCTATTATGGGTAATTCCCAATTGACTTGCTTGAAGTCCTCATCATATTAATCCTTAATAGCCTTGGAATCCCTATTGTTTTTCCTCCCTAAAAAAAGAATACTACACATCTTATTGCTTAAATGAGCTGCAATAAACAAAAACATCATGATCTGGTTCTAACAATTAAGAGAGTTGGAAGGGACCATGGAGGTCTTCTAGTCCAACCCCCTGCTCAGGAAGGAAAGCCTATACCAGTGATGGCGAACCTTTCTGGCACCAAGTGCCAAAAATAGTAGGGGAGAGGAGGCGTGGCCACCCACGTGCCACTTCCTGTTTAGGTGCACGCATACGCACTGCCCACTTCCTTGTTTGGGCTTGGGAGAGCGTGCGCATGTGCAGGGGAGGGGCATAGCATGTGGCATCCCCTCCACCCACCCACCCCATGTGCGCATACCTTCCCAAGCCCCCAAAACACTGAAAAAAAACCATGAACTTTTGGAGGTTTTTTTGGTGTTTTGGGGCTTGGGAGAGCATGCGCAGGGGCGAAGACGGGGGGAGGGGATGGCTCACTTGCCAGGCGATGTGGCTCCATGCACCACTTTGGGCATGCGTGCCATAGGTTTGCCATCACGGGCCTATACCATTTCAGACAAATGCTCGCCCAAACTCTTCTTAAAAATCTTGAGTGTTGGAGTACCCACAACTTTTGGAGGCAACTCATTCCACTGATTAATTGTTCTTACTGTCAAAAAATTTCTCCTTGGTTCTAGGTTCCTTCTCTCCTTGATTAGTTTCCATCATTGCTTCTCATCTTGCCTTCAGGTACTTTAGAGAATAGGTTGACCCGCCCTCATCTTTGTGGTAGCCCCTCAAATTACCATGTCACCCCCAGTCCTTCTCTTCATTAAATTAGACTTACCCAATTCCTACAACTTTTCTTTCTATGTTTTCACCTCCAGTCCCCTACTCATCTTAATTGCTCTTCTTCTCTGCACTCTTTCTAGAGTCTTAACATCTTTTTTGCATCATGGCAATCAAAACTGGATGCAATATTAGAAGTGTGGTCTACATTTTATTCCCCTTCCCATTTTTGCGTTATATTTGTATAGCTAGTTAGAAATCTCGAAGAACTACTGACTGTGAGGTAAGGGAGTAACCTAAGACTTTAACTCAGGATTGAAGAGACATCTACATAGCAGGCAGGTTTAAGAAGGACACAAGGAATCGTGACTAAATAACAATTCAGAACCCAAGGACTAGTCAAAAGGCAGAAATAAGATATTAACTGAGGAAAATGCAAAACCCACACAAAAGCTTTAATACTCGTTACATTTAGTCCTTTCTTGATGTTCTAGCTAAGTGGAATCTGCACGGGCACTGTACTTACCTGGCATCCAAAATGGGCCACGTAGGGACTCCTGGGAGTGGCGGGGCCAGCCAGGGGTGGGATTTACAAGTTCGATGAATCTTAGCTAGAGGATTGGCTGAACCGGTGCAAACCCAGCCCACCCCTGCCTTTGGGACAACCATGAGCTAGGGGATTGAGAATCTCCATAGTCATTTACTGATTCAGGAGCAGAGGCACGCAAATTGCATGCAAAACATACCACTATTTTTCGCTGAATAGTAAGTTAATAACTGAACCCAGACCACAATCAATAAAAATATCTTCAGAGTTCTCTTTAGTGATGGGACAGCATAATTTCTTTCAGAGGGAAGCTCCAAATACACTGAGCCACAACTGCAAAGGACTTCCAACTGATTCATGCCGACCTTACCATTTTACTGGCAGTCCAATTATGTGAGGAATCCAGACTACTGCAAAGGCAGCAGATAAGCAGAGTCTACATTATCCTAATCAATAAACAACCTGTTTTGTTTTGTTTTTTTATTCCTCAGCCCTCAGCCGGTCAAATCAATTGTGCTGACTGGATGGCTGGTCAGCTTTGAAAACTGCACAACTGAGAAGTTCTGTGTGAATCTCCCTCCCTTCTCAAATGGGTTGAAAATGTCCTCAACCCCAGAAGCAACTCCTTATGCATTAAAAAACTGTTTCTCAACCTTGGCAGTTCAAAGATGTGTGGACTTCAACTCCCAAGTCCACGCATCTTCAAACTGCCAAGGTTGAGAAACACTGCATTAAAAGGAGAGTCTGTAGCGATTCCCTTGGGAGTTGGGCAGCAAAGAAATACGAACAAAATAAATAAAATAAAAATAAAATTCTCAGTCATCCAGGTCATGGTTATCCCAAAGGTGCTTTTTCAGGAGGAAACTAGACTTTTTGGG
>JANHFR010000595.1:416501-432287 GCA_032468015.1 Mimophis mahfalensis | reverse complement strand
ACAGACAAAGGTGATGAAGAGATGCAATTGGAAACAATGCAAAGTGAAGAGGAGATCCCACAAATGGAAGAGACAGGAGAGCAACAGGGGATGGATATAACATCAGGAGCAAAGCCAAAGAAAGCAAGAGAGGTGAGAATGACCAGAGCAAAGAAAGTTATTTATAAGTAATAATGGAAGGGGAGTTAAAGTTGATATCAATAAATATAAACGGACTGAATTCGGCAATGAAAAGGAAAAGGACCTTTAATAAATTACAAAAACTAATATTTGACATAATTTGTCTACAGGAGGTACGTATTAAAAACCAAAATATTAAACTAAGGGAATATCCAAAATTTGGAAAGTTATATGCATCACTGCTGCCACAAAATAAAAGAGGAATGGTACTCATTCTTTAGACGGACACAGTCAGGTCTAAACAAATTTTTACAGATGAAGAAGGAAGAATATTGATGGTGGAGGTTTCGTTGAATGAAAAGCCAACATTGATGGTAGCTATACTGCATATGCACCAAATAGTAGACAGGATGACTTTTATAGAAACCTGCACAGAAAAATAACTGAATTAGAATATGAGAATATATGTGTGTTGGGAGACTTTAATGCAATTACTGATGTCAAAATGGTTTACAAGACAGAAACCATCAGAAAGGAGAGAAAGACTCTACCAAAAGCTTTCTTCTCAATGTCAGAGGAACTGGGAATTTGAGATGTGTGGTGAGAAATGTTTCTGGAGAAAAAGGAATTTACATTTTATTCAAACATACATTCTTCATGGTCTAGAATTGATATGATCTGGATGTTGGGTGACTTGCTAGGAGATGTTCAGGAAATATCTATTGAACCTAATTTATGGGCGGATCATAATCCAATTATACTGACCTGGAAAGGTAAAAAGAAAACAGCTAGATGGACAATGAACCAAAGCATATTACAAGAGAAAGACATTGTTCAACTTATTGAGAGAGAATTGGGTTTTTTCTTCAAAAAAACCAAAAATGAGGATACATCATTGCAAAATGTATGGGACACTGCCAACACATTTATAAGGGGATGGGCGATAACTTATCTTGGCAGGAGGAATAGGAAACATAGATAAGCACGTGAAAAGCTGGAGGAAGACTACAAAAACTTGGAGAAAGAATTATAAAGAAACCCACAAAATAAAACAATTAAGAGTCAAATAGACTTTAAAAGACATGAATTGAATTTTCTGAAGAAGGAGGAGCTTGTGTAAAAAATAAGAGGAGCTAAACAAAAAAATTTTTTAGAATGCTAACAAGCCAGGAAGGTGGCTGGCATATAAACTAAAGAAAGAGGAAAAAAAGAAAATGTTACAACATCTTCGGGACGACAGAGGGATTCTTCATCATTCTATTGAGCAAAAAAAGGAGATGATTCAAACTTATTATGGGATGCTATATCAGCAAGAGACTGTTTCAGACTACAAGATAAAGACATATTTAAAAGAAAATGAGGTGCCTGAGCTACCAGAGGAGACTCGGAAAGTGTTGGAGGAAAAGAAATCTATGGGGGAATTAATTGAGGCAATTAAGAGGCAAAAAATTGGGAAAGCTCCAAGACCAGATGGATTACCAGCTGAGCTATATAAGACTTTGCAAGATGTTTTGCTAAGCATATGCTGGGTGTGTTTAATGATCTTTTGGATAAGGCAAAGATACCGAATTCCTGGTTAGAGGCTTTTATTACACTTATACCAAAAGAAGATTCGGATCTGAGTTTGGTAAAGAACTATAGGCCAATTTCATTATTGAATGTGGATTACAAGATTTTTGCATCAATAATGGCTGAAAGAATAAAGAAGTTGCTGTCACAATTTATATATCCGGACCAGAATGGCTTTTTACCCAAGAGGCAGATAAGAGATAATATGAGAACAATTTTGAATACTTTGGAGTTTTATGAGATGCACCCAGATAAACAGACGGCATTGATGTTTTTAGATGCACAGAAGGCATTTGATAATGTAAATTGGAAGTTTATGTTATTACAAATGGATGAAATGGGCTTTGGAGACAGGTTCATTAGGACGATGGAGAAATCTATACTAGGCAAACAGTGAGAGTTTTAGTTAATGGGGAGATGACAGACAAGATTAGCATTGGAAAAGGCACAAGACAGGGATGTCCACTGTCACCTTTAATATTTGTCTTAACATTGGAGGTCTTAAATAGAGGGATTAGACAAGGCAGTGAGATAAGGGGTCTGAAAATTAGAACTGAAGAGTATAAACTACAAGCATTTGCAGATGACTTAGTCTTTATATTGAAGAACCTGAAGGAAACATGGTCTAATTTGTTAAAAAGAATAGAAGCATATGGAGAGGTAGCAGGGTTGAAGATAAATAAAGAAAAAATTAAGATAATTACAAAGAACATGAGTGAGAGGCAAAAGGGGAAGTTAACAGATGAACTAGGTATCCAGACTACAAAGGGAATCAAATACCTGGGGATACAACTAACAGCAAGGTGTGTAACAATAAAGGAGGACAACTATAATAAACTTTTGCAGCATATTAAAACTGACTTAGATAAATGGAGGGGACTTCAGCTATCTTTAATGGGAAGAATAGCTACAATTAAAATGAACATTTTACCAAGAGTACTGTACTTGTTCCAGACGGTCCTAGTGAAGATGGAGAAAAAAATTATTTCAGGAGCTTAACAAAGTGATTTCAAAATTTATTTGGCAGGGTAAGAAGGCAAGAATTGGTTTGAAATTGTTACAGGATGTGAGAATTAGAGGTGGATTTGCTTTACCCAACTGGGAACTGTATTATCAGGTAGCTGTCCTGGTCTGGGTGAAAGAATGGATTATGTTGAGAAACATTCAGCTGTTAACCCTGGAGGGATATGATTTACAAGCAGGTTGGCACTCTTTTTTTTGTGGTATGGTGGTAGTAAGGGCCATGGTTATTTTAAGAGGCACCTTGTAAGGAAATGTATGCAAACACCAGGGTCTTATTATCATACGTGGTGGACATGTGGGGAAGCAAAAAAAAAAATTGGTTGAAGATACATAACTGGATAGAAGAAATGACAATGCAATATATTGAATGGAAACCTGAGATATTTTTGTTGGCAATATTGGCTGATACATATAGTAGAATTGATGCATATATAAATTACTCATGTACTAACAGCTGCAAGGATTGTTTTTGTCAGAACTAGAAGAGGTGATACCGTCTGAAGTTAATGTTATAAATAAGATTTTAGAATGTGCAGAGATGAATAGATTAACACTAATTATTAAAGAGAAAGATGAATCAGAATACTATGAGATTTGGGAAACATTCTACCACTGGTTGCAAAATAGAAATAATAAGTGATAAATGCAACCACAGATCAAATAAGAATAATATGAATAGAATTAGAAATAAAGTAGATAAGAAGGATAAAAAGACTATCTATGTATTAGTAACGATTATAATTAGCAATGAATAGTTGATAAAACTGTATTATTATTATACATAATACAATTTTATCAACTATTCATTGCTACTTATAATTACTAGAAATGGGATATATGATATAACTTTTGGACATGCATATATTAGTTTAAAGAATAAGAATAATCAATAACTGTGAAAGGAGGGATTGGGATTTTTTTCATAATGATAGATGTAACTGATATGACCCGGACGATGCACTTGTTGAAGAGAAGAACTGTTTGTAACTTTTAAGATAAATAAAACTTGAATTTAAAAAATGCAATGTTTAAAAGGGGAACATATTTCTTGCTCAGATTCAACTGTAAATTCATTCCTAGCCTCTCCATAACAAATTTCTGCACCTGCCATATTCATTGTTTTCTTATTTTGAATGTATGAACACTTTCACACAAATCATAAACTGGCATCAAATGTGGAGAAAGATGCGGTGTGTAACTTTACCATGTAGAAGTTGTGTGAGTTGTTTTATTTTTATAGAAATTCATTAAGACATAGAATTTGGCCCTAATGTTTACTCTTGCATGTAACTATTTACTGAGAACTTATCTAGATATACATATTTTATTGGTGAAGGTTTGTTTTAAATTATAAGTTCAAAGCCTTTATGGAACTATATTAAATTTAACATTCATGAATTAAAAATGTGTCTACAAACCAAACGTGTCTATAGCCTATTTAATGCATTTGTTTTTATAACCAAAAGGATGCACGATTCCTGTTTCAAATATCACATGAAACCTCAGTTTAGGCTGCAATTTTATACACATGTACCTCACAGTAAGTCCACTGGAACTCAGTGGAGTTTATTTTGAGTAGATATGTGCAGTATTATATTGCACGATTAGGTCATAATGCCCTATTCCAAATGTCTTGTGTCATTATATGGTGCAGTAGACCATTGGTAGGAATAAATAGAGTGCAATATAATCAGAGGCTCTTTGTTATCTTCACCAGCCTACTAAATGATTACATAGCATTGTTTTCTCTTCACCATGACAGGCATCTGGTGTGTATAAATAAATAAAAAGGTTGACAATAGACTTAATGTTAATACCCTTGAATTAGTAGCAATTGGTAAACCTGTAAACTGTCTGTTCATAGCTGCTCTGACAGAAGGTTATATAGAAGTGTATCGGTTAAAACCATCCATTGTAAGTGATAGCTTCTGGGTGAGGCCATGTTAGCATGTCCTCCAAAGTCACATTAGATAGTTTAATTCTGCATGAGAAACCATTCCTGTGAATATTTGGAGCAAAGGCTGGTATCATAATGACAATGGATTAAATTATTCAGGTAATCTACAGTATTATATGTGCATGGCACTCCAGGAGGACATAGTTTAGCTTAACATTTCCCTCTGCAGAATTGGCTTTTTGATTTTAATTCTGACTATGAGTAACTAATGTTTCTTTTTTGTGTTTAACTAACTTCTGGGTGTGACACAGTGGTGTATGGTGGTTAAAGACACTGGATAGAAACCAAGAGACAATGATTCCTAGTCCTACCTTAGGTAGAAAGTCATCTGGCTGACTTTGGGCCAGTCACTCTCTCTTCTCACACTTCTACTCCTATGAGGAAGGCAATGGGAAACCATTTCTGAAAATCTCATTAAGAAAATTACAGGCACTAGTCTATTTAGTTACCAAGAATCAAGACTTACACAAAGGAACACAAATTCCCACCCACCCCAAAAAAAATCTTTACTCAATCTGTGCCCTCCACAATCAGGGATGTCCATAGACCAACATCTGCAAGGTGGAGATGATGATGTCAGGATCAAAGATCACGTAACCTGTAGATTTTCACACACACACACACACACACACACAAACACACACACACAAACACACACACACTACACCTGCCTCTAGTTGTGTTTGACTTTAGGTAGTAAAGGGTAGGATTTAGAGAAGTTATATCCGAAGGATCTTCAGTTTCAGATCTAAACTGTCTAAATCTACACAACTTCTGACAGGTAACAAATGTAGGTATTGCTTCATGCTGTATTTTTAAACAGCAGCTCATTCATCTCTCTTAAGTTATAAAAGTTTATTACATCTTAGTAAGGGATTTTATATGTCATTTTGCAGACAGTAATAGTGTAATAATAATAAAAATAATAATAAAAAGAATTGCAGATAAAAACAGAAACATTTCTGCTTAATAAATATTGTGGCTCTTTGAGTGTTTAACCCCTGCTCTAGATGTATATTACTGTTACATTTCTAATAAGTGAGTATGTTATTTTTTGTTTCTTTGTTGTACATCATCCACAGTTGTAAGATTGGAGGTGTTAAACAGCATAATAAATATATTATGGAAATGGAATAAATGGAAATAACATCTGGCAACATATTAATAATACATATGCTATAGCAGCAATTCCTAAACTTTCTGGTTCCATGGACCAATGGTCTATGTGTGTGTGGAGGAAGATAGTTTTGTGTGTGTGCCTGCTGCTTGTGCAAATGGAGTTTGACACGCTCACCCACTGCTTGTGCAAACCAGTTGCCAACGGGCCACAGATCAGTACCCGTCTCCTGAGCATTGGGGACTATATAATTCAATGTTTATAAAAACTAGCTTTTTGACATTGAAACTTCTAATTTTTAATATTAAACCATTATGGGTTATAATCGTAATGTAAACGAAGAGCTATTGTATTTGTCTTATATATTTATTTTAAATATGTAAATTATATGTGGATTGTACTTGCCATCTTTTGTCTTTGTTTTTTATGTTTTATTGGTTTTGTTGTAATTTCTTTGATTGTTGTAAATCCTGCCCCACCCAGTCACTGATTGAGTCAGTCCAGTGGCATACAAGTTTAATAAATTATTGTTATATACCATGTAAATATAGAAGAATTATGCAGGTGAGCACACTGCCAGTTAACTGTTCTGTTCTGTTCTGTACTGTTCTGTTCTACTCTGCCCTACTCCATTCTATGTCATTTCATTTTCCTCTACAAGTAAACAAAGCTACCTTTTATTCACTTCCAGAAAATCCCTGAGTTAAACGTGCAAGTAAAGATAACACTTGCCAGTTCCGTAAGTTTTCCAGTTCAGCTCACTTGATTCAATTCTGTAACTCTTCTTTTACTCCTGGCCATCATCTCCACTCAACATAAAATACATTGATTCCTATGATTCTCTTTTCACACACACACACAAAATTAGTATCCTTATTTTTGACCCATAAGAAATACTTCAGTAAAACTGCTATCCCTCCCATAAAGATATGCAGTATAGAAGAAGGGCTTTAGCTGGTGTTTGGTTTCTCATTCTGAGAAACACAGAAGTTGTGAGGAAAAAGAAAAACCTTGTAACATATTTGCAAGATACATCTCCAAGTTTAGAAATAAAATGTTGCAAGCAGGAGGAAATGTCCCTGTTCTGAGCACTGGGACAGAACACAATTAAATGCAGGTACTTCACAACTTACAACCACAACTGAGCCCCAAATTTCTGTTGCTAAGCAAGACAATTGTTAAGTGAACTTTGCTTCTTTTTATGACCTTTCTTGCCACAGTTGTTTAAGTGAATCACTGTAACTGCTAAGTTAGTAACATGGATGTTAAGTGAATTTGGCTTTTCCATTGACTTTGCATGCCAGAAGGTCATCAAAGGTGAATCACACTGCAACCACCAAAAACCAGGTTGCCAGGTGTACAAATTTTGATCAACTGACCATGGGGATGCTGCAAAGATCATAGCTGTGAAAAGCAGTTATATCACTTTTTTCAGTGCCACTGTAACTTTGAATGAATGGTTGTAAGCCGAGGACTGCCTGTATATTCCAAGGGGAACTAGATTACAGTTAAACATCAGTCTACAAGATCTGGTAGACTGATGAATCCTTAAGGATAATTTTATAGTTCATTTACTGCATAGAAATAAAATCACATTTAAAAAATAACAATTCCATCAAATATAGGCAAGAAAAATAAAACAAGACACTTCTTTTTATTGAATGTCCCAAACATAATTGAGAAGAGAATTGTCAATAATTTTCAAGTTTTATGTCTGGCTGATATTTCTTGGAGTACTGCATCTGTAGATTTCTTTTCAGCTGGCACTTCAGCTTTGGAACTTCAGCTTTGGAACAAAAGCTACACTGGAATTTTTAGCTTTCTTGTTAAAGTGAGTGGGTTCCTATGGATTTTCAGGCTCGGGGAAGTTATTGGCCTCTGTAACTGCTGGATCTGAATTCCCAGCAGCAAGCTCCACTTTTGCCCAAGTTTGCCCAAGCTGATAGAAGCTACTAAGTTTTATATTAAAACCATCTACAGAAGTCAATACATAGACTAACAATGGCTGTTAAAGATAAGCAGGAAACAGATTATTATGAAATCTGGGGGACATTCTATTGTTTTGATATACTGTATTTTGTAATAAAATGTTACAATAGCAGCACAATTGTTATTTAAGGTTTTCCATGATTGTCTAATTGCTTTGTGCAGAGATCAAATGTGTAAGACCGACCACTGCACTCATGACTGAAAGTGTTTTGTTTTTGTTTGTTTGTTTTTTCTTTCTTGTTGTTGATGTTTTTTTTCTTATGATGTGTTTGCAATTTCTTTTTCTTTTTTGTAACTATAATTTTAAAACTAATAAAACTTAATAAAAAAAAGAAGTCAATACATTTCTAACTATTTGTTACGAACTCAGCCATGAGTGGTGTCAGGCTGGAGGCCGAAGTGTACATTTGTGTGTCTTCTCCTTCCTGGAAGATACTCCCAGAGAAATAATTATTTTGCAACTAGCTCTCATTTTAAACACTGGCTAGGTAACATGTGAAAATGGTGATGAATGAAAAACTGAGTGAAATGTGGGCACTGTGGATAAATAAATACCTGGCCTGGGGTGTAATTCTGCTTATACTGACTAGAGCTGCATTTCCTCTCAAGCATCAAGTTCAGCATAAGAGAGATGGGAAATTCCTTGTTACAGAGATGCTTTTAGACCAGTGTTTCTCAACTTTGGCCGTTTGAAGATGCGTGGACTCCCAGAATTCCACAGCCAACGTTGCTTCAACTTCTGGGAGTTGAAGTCCACGTTATAAAATTGCTGTGGATTGTGGCTTTTCTTTGTGACAAAGGATAAGATCCGGGAATAACTCACATTAATTTTGTTCACATCATTTTTAATTAAACTTTAATAAATATTTTGTCCTTGTTCTGACTACTTTTTGATCCAGGTCCCTGGATCACTCATATCAAGGGCTTGTTCTGAAAAAGTCCGCCCACCTAGTTTGGGGATTCAGCAGGTTGTTCGCCTCTCTTGCATATCTCTTCTTGGAAAACTCCTGCTAACTTTACACATTGTGGCTCACTACCAAAATGTATCCTACATGAATTGCACTTGGAAAGCAATCAACCTTTCAAAAGGCTGGCTGGGCCTGGATCATATCATGCCTGGAGCATACCATGATCTGTATTGTTTTCCAGAAAGTTGACTTACTGTTTGGAAGCTATGCTCAGTTCTCTGCACTGCCCCGACCACAGGTTGAATTCGGGCAGGTAAGAGAAATGAGTCCTGAAGAGGCTTCTTGGATGAGAAGTGAAGTGTCTTCAAAGAAAAGCCAGAAAGTCCAGGTGCCTCTTGATTCAATAAGCACCTTCAGGACAACCATGATGTAAATGTCTGAGAATCTCCACAGACATTAAGAGAAACTCCTTCTTCCTTCTCTGTCTTTGGCTCATCTAATGGGCTGAAACGAGGCTGGACAAGGGCTGAAACTGCTGTTTCTCATTGGGACTTGGTGACTGTGTCCATTTCCCTTTCCTCTTTGACAGGTGTGATAAGAAAGGGCAAGAAATGTCTCCTTGGATTAGGACATGCAAGCTGCTACGGATTCTGCTTGCTCCTCCTTAGCCATTGCATCCTTGTGTTGACTACACAGCCTTCCCTGCTGTCCTTCCCTGTGAGAGAGAGGGCAAGATAGCAGGAGAACAAGGCTCTGTCTTGACCCAAATAGCCATTTCTCTGCCCACTCACACTCAAAGGCAGGAGTCTCCAACCTTGGCAAGGCTTTAAGACTTGTGGACTTCAACACCCAGAATTCCTCAGCCACCTTTGGAATTCTGGGAGTTGAAGTCCGCAAGTCTTAAAATTGCCAAGGTTGGAGATCCCTGCTCCAAAGAGCGCCTGGGGACAGCAGCTCTCTCGCTCGCCCTCGGCTAAGGCTGAAGAATCCGCAGGCCTTCGGGGACCCATTGGAAGAGACTTCCCGGCAACGCCGCCCCAGACAGACAGACAGCCAATGGGAAAATTGGGAGCCCAAGGCTCCTGGTGGGCACTAGATAGGGGAAAGGTGGCCCCACGCCCGGCAATCCCCGCCTCCTCTTCCCTCAGGCCTGTCCGAGGTTGAACTTTTGCGCCCCACTATGTGCCTTTTCTTCGCGCTCGCTCTTAAGCGAAGCAGGGAGCTGAGGGCTCCGCCACGGACGCCCAAAGAAGGCTACGCCGTGAGAGCTTCGTCGGGAAGGAAGGCGGAGAGAGAGCGACGCGGAGCTCCTGTTTGGTCGCGCTGTCAGCCAAGCAGCGGGAACGACCGAGAGGTCCCCGCTTTTCCCAACAGGGCGCCGCTCCCGCGCGCAGGTGGCGAGGCCGTCCGGCCGCTTCCTCGCCTCCCCCGCCCTCAGGTCCCTTTTCCCCCGACGCCACGCGCTAAGTCCCGGCAACCGGGGTTTTATAACCCCGCCGGCTTCTCTCTCCCAGGAAGAGACCAATAACCGGAGGGGACTCCGCCCGGCTACCCGCCCCTCGGAGCTGGGCGGGGGAAAGCGGGGGAAGAGGGTGGAGCGGGGGCGGCGGAACGGGGAGCTCGCGCGCGTGTGACATTTGGGGAGAAGCCTCCGCCGGCGGAAGACTTCCCCGCGCTTCCCCCGCACCGTCTACCTCAAGAGCATCATCCGACGAGGCTTCCTGTTTGCCCCTCGGAGCCCAGCTCAGAACCGCTCGGCGCGGGAGAAGGAAGGAAGGTTTCCTGTGAGGCGAAGGGAGTTAGTTGCTGCTGCTGCTGCGTGGCCGGGGAAAGCGGACTCTGGACGGTGAGAGAGAAGTTGCTCGGAAAGCGGGCAGTTGGCGCCTTTGGCCGCCGGAGAAAAGAAGGCTTCCCCTCCCTTCCTTCCCCCGCTCCCCTGACTTTTCTTTTCCTTCCTTTTTGTTGCCGGTCTTGCAGCCGGGAAGAGCTCTCTCCCTCCCTCTCTCTCTCTCTCGCTCTCTCAGCCGCTCTCTCTCTCCTGGGGGGGAAAAGATGCACACGACGCAGAAGGACACCACCTACACCAAGATCTTCGTCGGGGGTCTGCCCTACCACACCACGGACTCCAGCCTCCGGAAGTATTTCGAGGTCTTCGGCGAGATCGAAGAAGCCGTGGTCATCACCGACCGGCAGACGGGCAAATCCCGGGGATACGGATTTGTAAGTCAAAAAGGGACCCGCCGGGAGTCGGGTGGTCGCTGAAACAATGGCGGGAAGGAAGGCAGAGTGGAACAGTAATCCCGCAGCCTCGGGCTCTCTCCCCCCCCTCCAAAAAAAGGGGGGGCTTGAAAAGATTGCGACCATTCGGTTGGAAGGGATAGAACTAAGGCAGACAAACGGTAAATTTCCTCCAAACTTAACGAACGTGTAAAGGAGGCACTTAGAAAAACAGCCTATCAACTGAGGGGTCCCGCAAGATTAAAACAGTACCGATTACAGTATTGTGGGGGGTATTGGGGTGGCTGCCTCCTCCTTTGAAGACTACGTGCTATGGATATTTGCTTCATGCCTGTGTAGGAAAAGTTTCTAATAAAGTTTTGGCATTGGATGAAGCCAGCTGGCTGCAGACTGATAGGACCTGTTGGTATTTTTATCTAGGCTGGCACATGCTACTGTGTCATTGGCTTGGAGTCCTGCAAACTTTCTGTGCCCATTTAGTTTTCGAAAACAGAGAATGCTTCGAATAGCACTGGATTTTTTAAAAAGTGTTTATGTTATTAATTTCACACATGCACAGTCTCTAAAATTCCAACACTGAAAGATACTGCCTAGTTGTATTTATGTATTTATATAGAGGGGGAGTTTATTTATTTGTTTGTTGACTAGGCCACCCAAACACCTGTGGGCAGCTTACAACTAAACAACCAATATATAAAAGTGCAACCAACTGTAAAAGCAAAATACCAAAACAAAACCAGAACAAAACAAAACAAAAAGGGAACCCTCTGATCATCCTAATGTGAAAGAGCCCATCAGAAAGAGTATTGTTTTACAGTATCTGGAACGTTGTTTTGAGGGTCGCAGTTTTAACACCTTTGCTGTTTATTATCAAGGTGACAATGGCTGATCGAGCTGCTGCTGAAAGGGCCTGCAAAGATCCTAATCCAATCATAGATGGCAGAAAAGCTAATGTGAATCTTGCATATCTGGGAGCAAAACCAAGAATTATGCAGCCAGGTAATAACTGTGATTATTATCTTCTAATTTTAGAATGAGCGGTTTGCAAATGAACAGCCAAAAGAGCATAGTTCTGAAGCATTTTATCATCACCCAATTCTGTAATTTTGTTAATGGCCAATTCATGTTGATGATACTTTCAGGGTAATACAAAACTTAGGTATTATTGGTTCAAATATAAGAATTATGTCCAAAGCCATAATGTCATGTGATTTACAGAATGTGGGTCAGAACATCCTAGAGCTGACATAAGACATTTGGAGCAGAAGATGAAAGGGGGTGAAGTTATTTTTTCCCAGGGGGTGATGAAAGGGGGTGAAGTTATTTTTACCCACTCTATGTATAAAATACAGACAACAAAATAGCCAGAAAATTTTCCTTCTTAAAAAAATTGACTGTCCTTTGCCTTGCTATGGAAACCCTCCCTGTGTGCACTACAACTATAGTTCTAATTGTGTAAAGAAGTTCTTGCACAGTTCTTTTCTAAATACTTGATTGATAGAAGTCAAGGAAACAAAGTGGAAATTTAGAAAGCACTAACTTGAAAATGTAGAAAATAACATCACAGCCTCATGCAAAACCTAGTGATTTCTGTAGGTTATGCCCTTAAATAACCCACATAGGATTATGGTCTCTCTCTATATTTATTGTGTATATATAGGGAGAGATTAATGTATGTAGGAATTCTTTCAAATATTCAACTTTCAAATTCTTTCAAATTCTTTCAAATATTCAACTTTCTTCTTTTTTTGGCGAGTCAGTTATATGTGATGTCCCCCTTTAATTAAAGAGTCTAATTAATTAATGGGACTAATTAATTGATCAGGGAGTCTAATTAAATGGAGAATCATTCTGTTGTATGTGACTCAGAATATACCGTAGTTTTTCTTTTAATACCAGATTTATTATTTCTAGTACAATATTTGGCAGCATCTGTAGTCAACTTTTGATTTCTAAGAATCATCAAAAATAAAATGCTTTAAAATGAAACCTGGAATAGCTTCCAGTTTCTTTGTGAAACCTCCCTTATTATTTACAATAATAGTCAGCAACCTATTCTGGCACCATACATAACACTGTATTGTCTCCTAGGCACCTCAAAAACAAACCACATTTTGTAAAATCAATAATTTGCATAATTGCAATAACTTTTGACTAATAAGTTTACAATAATTTGCGGAGCAACAGACATCATTTGAAGTGTGTAGTTTGTGTGTTGCCAAACGCTAACTTCCTGAGTTATTTCAGTTGTTTATTTATTTGACATTTATATCAACACTGTATTCCTAAAGTACTCTGCTCTTTTTTTTCAGCCAGGCTAGCTAGCTTCAACTTATTTATGGAAGTTTTTTTTTTTTCATTACTAAAATCAGCCTCTAAGCAAGATCAACATGTTTTCTGTTCATCACTGAGGTAACTAGGAATAACCATGATCAACCCCTATCCACATTTACATTACCTGTACATTTAAGATCAAGATAAACAATTTGAAATTAAAAAGTGAAGTTTAGGGATCTTTCAGGAAAATGAACAAATTATTATTAGAATTCAGTTTTAGTAGACTTTTTAATAAAAAGTCACATGTATGTACTGTTTAACTATTATTGAGGACCTCTCCTACTGAAAGTATGAAGTCATCCCCATTTACTTAGAAAATTACATGTTTAATCTTAATTCTTTTGCATTGATTAATCCTTTCAATCATAGTTATTCATTATAAACATATTATGGAATTGTTTAGAAATCACTTAGAACTAATGCATTCACAAGACGGCCACCTGTTTGCATTCTGCTTTCTAATTTATCTTATTTCTGTTAATGTTAATATATTTAATGTTTTAATATTTTCTATTTTTGCTTTTTTTATGCTGTAAGCAACCCAGAATTGCTCCACAGTAAAATTAACTTCATATAAATTTAATAAATAAATAAAACAATAATGCAAAGATACAGATTGTTATTATGAATACTAAAACTAAATGAAAGCTAAAAATAAATTGTCAGTTACTTTGTCTTAAATATAAAGTTCTAAACTAGGAAGTGCCTTCAACTATTATGGGAACGTTTAGTATTGTATGTATATCAGCTTTTAGCATTGATTCAGTTCAGACTAATACTAATACCAATCCTTTCTTCATTTTTTTGCTGTGCTGGTATGTTGCTCATTCTATACAACAGTTATCAATTTGGAGTAATTGATTCCACTAATTACTAAATCAGAATTAGAACCCATTCATTTGATACACATTTGCAAGCCATGGTTTGTTCACACTATGATTTGGCATAGAGAATTACCAAGTAATTTTTATGGATCAAAATTACCTAATTTGAGGGAATAATAAACTGTAGTATATTATATTTAAATAAATGCAAATGACATTAATTTAAATTTGCTTTTTATTCTGACTACACACAAGCCTGGAGCAAGTACAGCATTAGCTTGAAAAAAAAGTTGCTTACTTCTGGTTTTGCTAATAGTTTATTGAAACATACTGGGATCATACCAGTTTGGTACAGGTAAAGGTTTCCAATCTTCCAGCCTCAGCTAAGAGATTGGGAACATGAATATCACTTTTTTTTCTTTTGTCTTTCCGTCATTGGTTTTAACTATGATGTGGCATTGCCTCTTCACTGTCCAGAACTACCTAGATTAACACATAATAATATGATTCAGGTTCAGTCAGTTATTTTTCAAAACTTCCGCTAGTTATAAATGGTGACATAGATCATGCCAGTGTCCCAATAACACAGGAGTCATGCACTACAGCCCAAAACAGCATCAATGCACCCATATCAAAAAAAAATCTGCATTCCGGCAGAAAACCTTATGAGATTTCACACATGGCTGCAATCTCATGAAATTTCAGCAGAAATGGTTTGAAAGAAAAGTTTTGGGGAAGGTAGGCCAATGTACAAGAGTTCTCAGGGCTGCCAGGTACCTGAGAAACTTATTTCCTTTACTATATTTAAAGCAATCCCTAAAAGGGCAGCAAAAATTTGTACAAAAAAAAATTGTATTAAAAAAAATTGTACAAAAAGAAAGAGTCAAATACAGCAACCAAGTTTAGGGCTGTAAACATTACGTGTGCCCCAAACGAATGAGGTACAAGAAATAACAACTCTTTATCTTCAGATATAATATTATTAATATTGTTGAATGAAAAGATTACTATTAAGGCTATGAATGCTTCAAAAATTATTTAGAGGAAGCAGAGTACCTTTCTGCTATTTGGTAAAGTAATCTGATTTTTGGGAGGTTTGTTTATATGCGGGGTCAGTGCAGTTGACTCTGGATAAGATTCTGAGTTTCCCTGCTAGAACACTGACAGCCTAGGTTAGAGAGCCAGATAGGGTGAATTCCCATCCTCTCCTCAGCTCCAACCAACTTAGCAGTTTGAAAACATGCAGATGTGAGTAGATAAATAGGTATCACTTCAGTGGAAAGATAACAGCATTCCACAATTTCATGCTGGTCACACGACCATGAAAATATCTTCCGAGAGCACTGGCTCAATGGCCTTACAGTGAACATTGCCCCCCTATAGTCGTCAACATCTAGTGGAGTAAAATCCGTAGGGACTCTTATTTTTTTATATATGTGGGCTTCCCAAAAAAATTGTTTTAAAATTGTATTAACTTTAATGAACCAACTAGTTAAAATCCCAGCCTTTATTTCACACATGAAGAAAGGTTTGTGTTTCAGTGATTTATTATTAAATAAATGTACTGCCCATCTTGAGGTTAGAGGCAACTCTAAGTAGCAAATAAAAGTGAGGCTCTACTTATGCAAGGGGATGCAGTGGCTCAGTGGCTAAGACGCTGAGCTTGTCAATCAGAAAGGTCGGCAGTTCAGTGGTTCGAATCCC
>JANHFR010000595.1:341135-355090 GCA_032468015.1 Mimophis mahfalensis | reverse complement strand
GAATGAGGGCTGTTGCTGAACACATTGTAAGCTGCCCTGAGTCTTCGGAGAAGGGCGGGATATAAATGGGATTAAAATAAATAAATAAATAATGATAGCAGAGTTAAGCCATTTAACACCAAGGCTACAGTCACAACGCTGGTGGCTAATTTGTTTCCAGGCTCCATTCGAAGTCCAGGGTATTATCTTTCGAGGCCCGTATTACTTAGTCTCTGGCTCCTGACAGGCTTGTCTCTCCTGATTACATTTGGCTGGCCCAAATTATTGGAAAGAAATTAGGAGAGATTCGCCAAGATTTCCCAACCAAAGGAGGTGAAAGGGGCAGGGATCAACAGATGCATCTCCTTGGCTGTCCCACACTTCCCAATACTTTGCCCACTGAGATATAGGGCACCGTAAACCTCTTGATCTTCAAAAAGATCTGGGTATTCCAGAAGGCAATTCGTAAACCATCAATGCGTAGGTCACCCTTTAATTGGCTAGTTTGGCCAATTTTGTGTTTTGTATTTTGCTGTTTGTAATCTGCCTTTAGTCTACAAGAGTAAATAAATAATGGCTAAATAATTCTGAGAAGGAAATATCCACTTTTTACTACTTTCAGAATCTTTCATAGCTGACTCTGTACAGATGCAAACTTTTGTGTAGAAATAAAAAAAAATATTACCATGTTTCCCCAAAAATAAGATCCTGTCTTATATTTCTTTTGCCACAAAAAAGGCACCAGGTCTTATTTTCAGGGGATGTCATCCACTGACTAATTTCATGTGTGTGTGTCACCCCCAGACTCCTTTTCACTATCAGAGGCCTTTAGAAACTTCTTCTGCGGCCTGCAAGTCTTTCCTGAAGGCCTCTGCAGTCAATAACAGAGCTCTGGATCAGTCTGGAGCTTTGTTATCACCTCCCGAGGCCTTTAGAAAAACCTTGCCAGCCACAGAAGAAATGGGCGGGCAAGGCAGGTGGTGGGGCATGCGAGGCCTGGCTACAACTATCCAAAGGTAAGTAGAAGGGCAGCTCCACCCCCCACATCCCCACCCTAGCTTAATTTTTACCCTTCCACTCTGGAGTAGGAGGGATCTTAATTAGGGCTTATTTGGGAGGGTAGGGCTTATATTGGGCACACGTGTAAAAATCAAGCTAGGACTTACTTTCAGGGCAGGTTGTATTTTAGGGAAACGGTACAACCTTTTATTAACCAATCATCCACATTTTTTTAAATTTTACTTAGTTCTCGGCATCAACAATTTATTACTGTATGTCACTCAGAATCACTTTTTGTGAGGTCAGCGATAAAAATTTGATTAATAAACAAAACAATAAATAAAACTTAGTATTTCTATTGTTAGTTGTAAGCCTTTAAATAATAAAATTTAGCCATTAGTTAGTAATTAATTATATTCAACTCTCTGGCTCAGAAAATTTGGCACTGCCTTATTTACAAGTATACCAGCAGCAAAAATAAATAAATAAATTGTGCATTGTTTTGTATTAGGTTAAACAAATTATCAGAGATTTGTAATCTTCACTGGTTGCAACTGCCTGTCAAAGAATATATCCTGAAAGTGGATATATCCTCAACTCAATACAGTACTTTTTTATTTTTTCAGTAAGACAGTAACCACTATTTTTTAAAAGATGCAACTTTGTTTTGCATTTCACAATGAGCAAACAACTTCTGCCCTTCCCTGCAAAAAAAAAAAATCAAGTTGCAGGTTTTGATGTGTTCGGCAGATGGCTAGGCTGGGAAAAATAATTGGGCAGGGGGCAATATGTCAGGGTACAATGCGAGAACAGACTGGAAAACATCTTAGTGTGCAGTGCTGATGGGAAAATAATGGGGGAGGTCAAGCACTAGATAGACCCATGTGGCTGGATGGCTATGGAATGGGACAACTCGTTGCAACACTGTGGGACCACTCACCAAAGGACAAATCAACAAATACCAAAGTTAAATTAATTTCAGCATTGTATTGTGGCTAACAATAAAAGAAATCAATCCAGAAATTCAAGTTACAATAATTTTGACCAAAACATAGTCACCGATAATAAAAGTAACTGAATGAAATGATGAATATAGTGTTGAATTGCCCCATGGTGACTTGGCCACGGCATGCTGTCCCATGGTGAATTGTCCTAGAGCTAGTATGGGCTCTGTGGGGGGGATGACAGAAACAACATGTTTATACCACAGACATAAATCTCCCTACTGAGAACATATAAACCATTACTGATTGACTTAGACAAAACGTATGTCCGTATTAAAATTCAGACCAGTGTATTTCTTAATTTTTATTGATGGCATTTATCCCATGGTTTTAACATGTTAATTATACTGTAATAAACATGGCTTTAATATTAAACTTTTCCTTATTATCCAAAGTCACCAGAGTCCATTTCTGTAAATATAAAAATATATACTTAACACTTTGTACAATACTGGTTTTTGGTCCAAACAAAAATGGATCAGAAAAGCCAATAAATTTACTTTAAGAATTCCCAATTTTAAACGTCTTTAATGGATTTAGGCAACTTTGAATAATGAGATTTACATAATAAAATCTGAGACAATACTAAACAAAAATTTGCAGTAACACACAAAATTATAATTTCAAGTTCACAGATTTGTTATGTCAAAGTACATAGAGAAACAGAAGAGTATTTACACATTTGTTTCATAATAAAATAATGAAAAGGCGAGACAGGTGATAAGAAGTAAGAATGAAAATAGAAAGAGCATATAATTATTGAATGAAATACTACTGATCTAACTAGTCCTTAGCATGGACTATTCTTTAACCATTCTTTCTCTATCAGAATTAGTGCACTATACACACAACTCGCTCACTTCACACATACATCAGCACAACTCGGCAAAGAAAATTCATTATCCACATTCTCTATTCTATACAGACTCCCCTCTAATATAATTACAATTTTGAACTGTCCATAAACGCAGAAGAGCGCACAAAGTGGGTGCAAACAGAGGTATTATATGAAGCCATTCGCTGTGCAGGCTATATTTATATCTATAGCCAGACCATGCCAAGTCAGGGAAGAAAAACTGTTGGATTCTAAAGCAGTTTTGCTTAAGATCCTCCCTTCCATCAATTCTAATTATTATTATTATTGTTGTTGTTTTAAAAAAAAATCTAAATGGAGAGAAAAAAGCGAGCAGAGTTTAGGCAGACCTGGCTTCAGCTAAACCCAACATGAGGTACAATTCAGGAACTCAACAATGCAGGGCAACCAACTGTGGAAAGAGAGTTGCTGTCTGTAACAATCATTAATATTTTTATTTTCTACGTCTAACAGCCGTCTTTATCTTCCGACCAGGCACTGAAGATCCCATGGAGAATATACCTTTCCCGTTATTCCTGCTTTGGGGGGTGAAAAAATCAAGAGTAAAAACTTAGAATAATATATATGGAAGCTTTTAGAACTGCTAACGCAGTGTTTCTCAACCTTGACAGTTTGAAGTTGCGTGGACTTCAACTCCCAAAATTCCCCAGCCAGCAACGAGTTGAAGTCCATACATCTTCAAACTGTCAAGGTTGAGAAACACTGTGCTAAAGAAACATAAACAAGTATACTGTCAAATAAAATAGATAAAAGCACTTGTTCTACCAAAGAAATACTTTTCTAAACATTAAACAAATTGTATAATTTCCAGATAATCACTCTGAATCTCAACCTTTCTGTTTCAAAAATTGCATTTATTTTTTGGGCTCTAGTATTTTAACTAATATTCTAAGCATATCATCAACCATGTATTTCTAATATCAGCAAATATAATAACATCTAATGTTGGAGAGTCCCTTGGGAGTTGGGCGCTATAGAAATACAAATAATAAATAAATAAATAAGTTGCTTTCATTCATTTCATACACATTGCATGTTCTTTTCTCAGGCCATCGCTCACTACTTTCCCGTGGGATAAAAGCATTTCATAGAAAATAATTTCCATGCCAAGGAAATACAATAAATAAAACAATAGTATGAAAATCTTTTTTGACCCTTTTCTTACCCCAAATTAAAAGATGAAGCCTGAGTAAATGCAAATCCTGAAGAACCTGTTGGCTGTGCTGGTGCGGTAGAACTTGCACCAAAGGTAAATATTCCTGGACTGCTGCTTGAAAAGTTGAAATTAGCAGTACTACTTCCAAACTGGAATGCTTGACCTAAAGAGTAAACACGAGTAAATTTAATAATATATCCAAAAAGAGTTTTCCTTGAAACAATTAGCTCTTTTGTCAGAAAATGTTTTTAGTGTCTTCCACAACATCACTTCCATCACAACAAATAAATCTTTATTGTATGAACTTTAGCATCTAATTCAATCTTTCCTGCAAAACTTTGTGTCAGAAGTCAATATGAAACCTGGCTGTAAATCACATTTCTGATTTTAATATATTTGAAATGAACATTCAAAGGAAATGTTCAGCTTAAAGAATGTTGCCAGAGTCCTGACATTATACGCCTCAACATTCTTTTGCTCATAGAAATCATATTTTCTAAATTAGTAATCTGAAATTTGGCATTCATAATCTGTACATTGTTACAGTTTGAACTGATCTAATAGTAATTGCCACATATGGATGAAGCAACCATGCCGTAGACAAGGGGAAAGGGAATGAGACATCAGCCATGTATGGATGAAGAAAGCAGCAGGAAATAATGAGAGGAATAAATAGGATTTCTGCATCCAAAAATACTCAAACGTAAGGAAAACATGCCAAATAAAACATCTGACTCAAGTCTTACAAATGTAGCATCTGGAAGTTAAAACAGATATACTAACTCTGATCAACACCCACTGGGAGTTTTGGATATGAAAGTTGAAAGCCAAACATAGGTTCCCCAAAAAAGACAACTAGCTACAGAATGAAAATTGTAGTTTGAACTTACCAGTACTGGGAGTTGTACCTGAACCAAAACCAGGTTGCTGGTTAGCTTGTTGTCCAAAGACAGAAGGCTGAGCACTACCTGCAACAGTCCCAAAAGCTGGAGGAGCAGGCAGAGAGCTAGCAGGAAATGAAGATGAGGAAAGTGATCCAAAGTTTGGAGTACTGGTCTGATTGGAGGCTTGGCTTTGACCAAATGTTGGTGTCTGACTAGCACCAAAAGCTGGACCGGCTGTAGAAGCTGAAGATCCAGAGCCAAACACAAAGGAAGAAGAGGAACCTAGAAAAACAAATGAGGAGAATAAACATGGGAACTGCACATACATTTAAACCTATCAACCATTCCCTTTCAGGATCTAGAGATATGCAACAAACTGAAAGCAGAAGATAATAATCTCTCTGACAATATGGTCTGACATCATCCAGCCATGATCCATCCATTTTTCTTTCATACTTTCCTTCCTTCCATTTTGCAGTTTCAACTATCTCAATTACGTGCATGAATATTCACATTTGAATTCAGTCCCTGTTCACTCAGCATCTAGTCAATCTTGACCCTATTTCTTCTGACATCTTCGACTCTCAGTCCCACATAACTAGCGCACTCTTACACCCAGCCAGCTTTTCTATTTTTGACATTAATTCTTCACGACTTTTTTTCAGCGGCATTTGTACATTTTACAATTTCTCCATTTTCTCATCTTTAAATGTTTTACCAAAATATACATTAAACAATATCCCTTCCTTGATGTTCAACCATTTGCTAAATATCCTCAATGTTGAATACAATGTTACATACAATACAGTGTCGAACCATTTGCTAAATACAAGCTCAAATTGTCCAAAGATCTGCTGATAACAGTTCTGCAGAGGAATTATTGAGTTTGTCATATGTACTGTCTGGCTTGGCACAGCAAACAGAACAGGTAGACTTCAATGAATAGTTAGGACTGAAGAAAAGAAAACAACTGGAACCAGCTTGCCTTCCATCGAGGACCTGTATACTACATGAGCCAGAAAAAGGCTGAGAAAATATCTACAGACCCCTCACATCCTGGATATAAAACTGTTTCAACTTCTTTCCTCAAGACACCGCTATACAGCATTGCATGCCAAAACAACCAGACACAAAGACATTCCCACCCCCCCATGCCATCACTCTGCTAAACACTTAAATCCCACAGCACTGCCCTATGCCTAAAATACTTACCCATGTACCGTAATAAGGCTGCATTGCTATTATCCTTCTCATCGACTTTTCTCATCTTTCCTACTATCTTCTCCTGTTGGTATCTTATGATTTATCACTTGCTGTTTGTATTTTAGGATTTCTGATTGTATCTTATGATTTATGAGCTATGACTTTGAGGTTTGTAGGTACACTGAGAGCTTATGCACTGGGGACTAATTCCTTATGTGTCCAATCACACTTGACCAATAAAGAATATTCCTATTTCCTACTTTGCTTCCATAATATACAACTAGTCTTTCCTTTAGCAACAAATTTTCAGCTCCATATTCATTTAAAACATACCATAATTCAAATTCATTTTATCATAGTTTTTATAAGTCAGCAAAGATATAACAACGTTTGTCTCACGTTCACATTTAACTCACTGATCTGCTAAAGAGCAAATACCTCATCCAAACATTATTCCATCCATTACTGAAAAATGCATAAATATGTTAATTGTTGTAGTTCATTTCTATGATTAGACCAACAGAGCAACTGAAAAACTAAAACATGCTGTTAAAGAACATATAGCTACTTGGAAATGGGCATAATGCAAGATAGAAAAAAAGAAGCAGAAAAAATCCTAGTTGAGTAAATAGAATAATTTCAAAAACCTGATGCAATTGATTAATGTAAAAGCTACTGCAATAGCTCATACTATTGCAGTAGCTTTTACATAGATTCTCATGCCAACAATAGAATTAAACAAGCTGATATATCACTAAAGTTAATGATTACTTATAATATTTTCACTAATAATTGTTTTAAATTGTTACCAAAAAGTGTGATCGTCCCAGAAGTAGTCTGTAAATTCAGCTTTTGCATATTTTACTACAGTCTCAGAACTCTCCATGCAATTCTTATTTGGAAATCTAGTTTCTTCTATAGTCACTTTTCAAATTTTCAAGCATACCTGTAGGAGGTGCGGTTGTGGCAGGTGCTGAGAAACTGAAGCCAGTGTTAGCTGTGATGCTAGTGGGAGCGACTGAGCCAAACAGGAATGGAACAGGAGTGCTTGTACTGGAAGTGGTTGTTGGCGGCTTGCTGTCTTGAGAGAACCCAAAAGACTGTGTGGTATTTGAAGCAGAAGGATTGCCAAAAGCCGAACTGCTCACAGTGTTGTTGGCCTGTCCAAATAAAAAGGTCGGTGGGGAAGCTGAGGAAGAAGTGGTGCTGCTAAATATCGTGCCGCCGCCGCCGCTACTGTTATTGCTGCCACCAAGAGAAACACTTGGCACAAGAGTATTAGAAGAAGTAGAGCTCAGGAAACTGAATGCCTTCTTTGCTGGTGCTGGATCTAAAAAGTAAAATGAATTATGAGTTAGAAACAAACAATGAAGATTGCTCCTGTGATTCTGTGAAAAGATAAAGGATTTTAAGGAATGAAAGGATACCAGAGATTATACACCTCTTTGTCAACTCATTTAGTGAAGAATTCAAAACATGTTCAAATAGCACCAGAGTACTTTGTAACTGTGTAACTTAATAGTATGGTTTAATTTTAAAAATCTCTATCCAAACCACCGATTACTATATTGAAAATATGCTGTACCTGTATGCTTGCTCCGCTTCTCTCTTGGTGTCAGATTTAATAAGACATGCACTCCTCTTTTGTTTGAACCATAGCTTTTCAGTCAAGTAGGACCAGAAAATTGGTGTTATAGAACACAAGCATTTTCATGAAAATGCAACAGGGGGTTGGTTCATTGTGCTAGCATCTAGGAGGGCAATATTGAGGTAAGAGACTACAATGGCCTAGGCAGCTGCTATCCACTTTTCAGCAAAACCTATTACATTTATTTTTGATGTGTAATGTCCACACAATGGAACATAATCAAAACTCCAAAGTCTGAATCATTAAATTGCTCTCCCACTATGCCCAACCATATTTCACACATTTTAATACATTCTACTGCCACATATATTCAATGAGATGCAACGATTTATAGATTCCCAAGTTACTTCTACCCTAGTGACTTCAAAGTATTATTAGTAAAGGAAATATATTATTTCCTTTTCAGATCTTTGTGAATGCTTCCATGTGGTCAGATGCTCCCTAAGAGCAAATTTAATCAAAGCCACATACAATAATTCCCTTCTCTTGGGTTTTTTTTGTTTTTTTTTTTGGTATTTTACTCTTGGTCTGTGGTAGTATTTTTCATCTTGCAGGTTATTTTTTCAGTTTTCTTCCCTACCTTCAAGTCCAGTATCTACATTTAAGCAGGAATTCATATTATGAATTACACTATGTCCAAAAGGTCAGCAAAACATTGTCTTTTGTGTCTAGCAGCTTTATGTAAGGTGACCCAGGATGAGCAGCAGGACCATGAGCAGGGCTACTGTTTTGCTAATTGGCAGGTGCTTGGATTCATTCAGAGCTAGATTCCAATCAGAAAGGTCCACCCGAGGGGTCCAAAGCAAGATCTTGTAGGGTTAATTGAAATTTGATGTTGTGACTGGAGAGGGTTCTCCTATCTGTTAGGTTGGCTCCTGCCTTTAGATACAGAACCCTATTGGATGGTGAAAGCTGCCTGGGAAGTAACCTTGAATGAGGAAGTGATCCCTCATCATTGAAGAATATTGTGATGTACCTTCTCCTCCTCAAGAAACCACTGCTGGACACAGAGGTGCTGGACTATTGTCTAGTGTCCAACCTTCCCTTGTTAGCAAAAAAGGTCCTGATCATCCGCTTATTAGACAAGGTGGTAGAGAAAGGGGTTTCAACTCCAGAAAACCCTATAAGAAGTAGATGATCTGGAATTGTTTTGACTGGGTTTCAGGCCAGGGCTTAGTACAGAGAAAACTCTGGTCATGCTTGTTGATGACCTGTAATCAAGTCGAAATAAAGGTAGTGCACCATTCCTACTGCTTCTTGATCTCTCCACGCTTTTTAATAGTGTCAACCACAGTAACTTTTCCAACCTGCATATGGAGTAGTAGGCACTGTTCAGTGGTAATTCTCCTCCTTTCTTGTGGCTGGTTTGAATCGATGTTGGCAGGTGGGAGAGATCATGGCTACCGCCCTTTAATCACAATCATAACCCCTGCAGGGTTTGACATCCTCTCCTGTTCTGGTTAAATCTACATGAAACCACCTGGGTGGAAGCTACTTGTTAGTTTGGGGTCAGGTATTATGCTGATAATATCCCCCCCAAAGTGTGTCTCTATAAAAGTCCTAATCCAATGCCTGGCGGCTGTGTGGATATAGATGGGGTAGAACAGACTCTCAAGCTCAATCCTGAAAAGATGGACTATTTTATTTGAGTCTCCTAGTTTCGGGGAGTATTAATCCTCAATGGAGCTGCATTTTCTTATTTGAGATCAATGCATAATCGGTGGGTCCTTTTGACCTCCCAGATTCTCTTCAAAGAACAGACTGCAGCTATGGTCAGCCTGGATTCTGCACAGGTACATCTAGAGCGCCAGTTACACCCTTTTCTGGATCAGGGTGCCTTTGATAAGTCACTCATGCCCTAGTGGCCTCACAATTGGATTACTGCAATGTGCTCTATATGGAGCTGTCCTTGAAGACCATCTAAAAGTTACAGCTAATCCAAAACGTAGTAGCAAATGCAATGTTGGGAGGGTAAGCCACTCAGAATCAAACACTTCAGACTGGTGGATATATAAATCCATAAAATATATAAATAAATGTGCTTATGAACCCACCATATTGCAAGCTGTGATGGTTATCAGTTGGCTTCCAAGTGCAATTCAAAGTATTGGTTACCAAATTTTTAAAAAATTAATTTTTCTTAAATGTCTTCTAATGTTTTTTATAGCAGTTATAAATGCATTCAAATTTTAGCTTCTTTAGGGTTATATCATAACTCCTTTTTCCCATTATCTATCTTTTCTAATCATTAAAGTCATCAATCACAAGGACATTTTGTTCCAATTTCAGCAAACAGTCTTTTCCGGTTGTTGGTTCATTACTCACAGCAAGTAAAGCTCTGGTTTTACTTGAATAAGTGTCTTTAAAATGTTTTATGTTAATGTTTGTATTTGAACCCAGAGCACTGATTCCTTTAAAGCCCTTCATGACATAGGGCCTGGCTATCTTGAGGGATTATCTTGAATTGTTTCTGCCTGTCTCTTATGATATAGCAAAATGGGTCAAATCCAGGTCTCATCAATTAAACAGTGTTATCCTGTCATCACAGGAATCATGCCTTTTCTGCTGCACTCTCCCTTGTGACATTTAGGAATCCATTAAAAAATCCTGGTTATTCTTTGGAGCCTCAGGACAGAGTGGTCGGGGAATCCATTTGTTATGTTTAATAAAAGGCTTGGTGTATTGTTTTCCCAGTTGGCCACAGTTCTTTATTATCTCCATGTGTGTGTGTTTTTTTAATTCAAAGCTGCCTTGACACATGGAGGAGTTGGGGCAACCCCTCAATTAGGATAAATAAACAAATGCTCAAGATACACTGCTTATATTTATGTCTCTCTTCTTTGTACCCCCCTGCACATCTAGAAGTTTGAAAGTATGTAAATGCAAATAGATAAATAGGTACCACTTTGGTGGGAAAGTAACAGCACTCTGTGATGTCATGCTGGCCACATGACCACAAAAATGTCTTCAGATAGCATTGGCTCAATGGCCTTGAAACGAAGATGGGCACTGCCCTCTGTAGTTGGCAATGACTAGAGGAGTAAAATTTTACCTTTAGTACCCACACAGTAGGAAACTTTTTCATTCACTAATTTGCAATCAGGACAATGTTGCACATGTCTTCCTGCTCCTTTAAAAATCTTTGTTCTCAATTACACTATATGTTCTGCACATACTTGATCATGTTTTCCCCTTGCTGTTTCTACATTGAGTTCCTCTTCCATCTTTTATCTATTTTAAGTTGGGACTGAATTTTGTGTCTTCATTCTCTTGCTCCTTGCTATCTCTCTTCCCTTGTAATAAATAATAATAATAATGATGCTATAATTGCAAGACCTCAGTTTAGCGAGTCATTTCCACTATAATTCCTTAAATAAATATAGCTCAAAAGAGGTAATTCATTATTACCCAAGCATGAATAACTATACACTCTCATTCAACTCCAACACTCTATTGCTTCTTTTGACTCTGTACCAACAATAACAGAAGGACAAAAGAAACATTCCACATTTTCACTATAAAGATGAAAGAATATCCGTTTTGTATATTATATAATGGTAAAAAGAACTCACATCCTTTTAACTGAACACAAATTTACTACTAGGAGTCCTAGATGGAAGGCAATTTACGAATTTTAATTTATTATGCTTAGCTCTTATTTTTGTTAAAATAAAATGATTCAAATGTTAATGAGTTAATTGTACATTGATGTACACGTGGATATTTGAGGGAGGTCTCTCCCCACTTCTTTAAAAAAGAGAATTCAAACATTATGTTTTTCTATTATTCTCCCTGCTCCAGTTGTCTCAGTATCTGAGTATACTATTCTAAAAAGGGTTGGAATAAGAAATGAATATTTTACTATTTTACTATAAAAAATATTTGGTTGTTTTTCTGATCACACATCAATTACTTAAAGAATTACTTTACTAATGAAAATTAAAACTTCAATTGTAATATTTCATTATGCACCTCTAAGGATGGATAAATCAAGTTCAAAAGCTCATAACTGTACTTAATCAATTTGAATTCTGGACTTTCCATAGAATTACAATCTATAATCCATTACTCTGGGAAAATATACAATGTTCATAGAAATTTAAGAAGCTAAATGCAGTTACAATTGCATGAATGTTTAAATAGACAATAAAATAATACCTTAATATTGTTATTTTATCTATTTTGACATCTAGCTATTAAATTCATTTTACTAAGTTGTTTTTTATTCTTAATAAAATAACATTAATATTAAAATATTCCCCATCCTCTTATTTGGATTCTTCTTTCTGCTACATATGCTGTAACGCATAGCACCCCTTCTTTGTTTATATTTTTCTCTTTTCACTTCTTCCTATCCTTGCTATTGTCGTTACATACATATAATAATGTACATATAATAATCTTTACTTCCTCTGCTTTTTAATTGCCAATATCCCAACATTCCTTGTATTTCAAATTGTGTTTATCAGCTGCCCCTCCCCTACTATTGTGTCATGCTGCCTTACTTGATTCTGAGTTACCAACTTTTCTGATTGTTGGTCTCAAACATATTGATTATGATGTGAATGCTGATTGGTATTCAATTTCTATAATCATTTTCTTGTTAAAGAAAACAAAAGTTAAGGTGTTCATTCTAACTTACACCGGTGAAAATTTTAGCACATTTTAATCATTCATTCTTACACAATTGATAGGAATGATAATCTTGTAATTATTGGTCTGTAGGAAATAAGAGGATATACAAGTCAAACATTTTTTTTTTAAAGTAGGAGACTGGGAGAAGTTTCAATTCACTTTTTGAATTTTTATGTTGGGTGAACAAAAAGAAAAATCCACCATTCTTCTGTAGAATGCCAGATCCCTATGGCTATTAGGCTAGAACTTGAGGTTTGTCATCTCAAATCATGTTTAAGACTTCAGTTAGAAAATCAAAGCATCAGATTCCTATAATACCAAAGAATAAAATGCTTGAGACAATGAACTGCTACTATTACACACAAATGAAGGAAGCCTTCGTTTTTGTAACTGTTCTGTTACTGGTGTGCAACCTACCTTGGCAAGTTTATGAGATACTGGTGCATTCCAAAACAACATTTTCTTTTTCGGTTTTGATCTCTATTTTACTAAAGGTTTATTATGGTGCTTTTTCAAATAAGTCCTACCCTTTAATTTTAATGAAGTAACATTACATTTTTTTTCTCAAGCCAGATAAGGAAAAACTATGTGTTCTGATTATGTAATTATTTCCTTTTTCAATGTAGATGCTAACATTTTAATAGCACCTTTGACCCCTGTTAGGAACATGATTGCCTAACTAGTTGGGAAGGAAATATATAAACCACCATTGTATGTTTGTATGCAATATGCATTATGTGACTTTAAAACTCTACAGTTTTTGTCTTCTTACCAGTACTCTTCAGTCATACACATAAACAGTCCTTCTGAGTTGCAAACAGTAGCAAACTCTTAGTAACCTTCACAGTTAACAAGCACCCACCAAACAGACAGATCACTAAGATCAGCAGAGAGAACTAACTGGGTTGCTAGCTATCTCTTAAGGACATAGCTAACAGAGCTAACCAATCAGGTAACAGTATGACGTAACACAAAAACTGTAGCAGTTTTAAAGTCACACAACACATATTGCATACAAACATACAATGGTGGTTTATATATTTCTTTCCCAACTAGTCAGGCAATGATCATATTCCTAACAACCCCTAGATTGCAGCTTCTTGTTCTGCCTATTGGACATCCAGCTCAAGTTGAATTTATTCAGAGTCATCAAGTTCAGATGTACTGTAGGAATTTGAAAAACTTATCAATTTAAGAATTGGGTTATTACTGCTCCAACCCAAATGGTTCTGGGCAGTTTGAAAGTAAAACGCCTGAAACTAAGAGTTCAGTGTGTCCTAGATATGGTGTTTCAGACAAAAGTCCTCCACAATATTCCAACCTCATGTAAGTTTTGTATATTGCTACAGTGTACAGATAGTCTCAAACATTAATGTACTTGTTTTAATTCAAAACAAAATCCAGCCTCTAAATGTTGAGAAAGCTTCCAATATGCTTTCTTGGAAATGTATTTCCAAGAAAATGGATGCATGTATATATTGGGGTACTATGATGTATTTTATTTTTTTATTTTATTTTAATCCCATTTATATCCCGCCCTTCTCCGAAGACTCAGGGCGGCTTACAATGTGTT
>JANHFR010000595.1:303768-315348 GCA_032468015.1 Mimophis mahfalensis | reverse complement strand
ACCAGAGAGCACGCATCGGCCCAGATTTTCGTCACCAAGCAGCGACTCCCCTGGTGCATCATCCCGCGTTGAACACCAAGCCCTTGTGGGAAGTGTAGTTTTTTTGAGAGGGGCTGCGCAGAAGCAATCGACCTGACTTCAGCGATTTACCAAGGGAGCCCTAGGGTGGTGCCTAGGCGCGGTGACGCTATCTCGCGATACGTCCTGTAGGAGAGCTTGGCGCTTAATATTCCGAAACTAAAAGTCATTTTTTTGTTTCTTCGCCAGCCTTGTAAAGATCGCCTGTGCTGTTACTCTTAAACATAGAGGCCCTAACTCTGAAGACTTAATCGTTCCTCTTTGAAACTATCCGTCCAATACACTTGAAGATCTTTATTTATCCTAGTAGTGGTTGACCTACCTAGTAGATAAAAACTGAGGGATCGTTCTATCTAAATTCTTTTGATTACGGTGATAGGAGTTAGGAAGGCATTTCCTAGTGTGGTATGAAATTCTCTAGCTGCCAAATATTTTTCTAGTGAGTAAGCGAAACTAAAGATGGGCAAATGATTCCTTCCAGGAAGGCTGTTTGCATAGAACGCCTGGTCTGTGCATAGATGGTTGAGTCATTTTAATCCGTGTCTGGAAATGAAATGGGGTTGTTTTGTTCTGGGTCGGCCTGAACGGCATTACGCAGTATTTAGAACAGCGATTGTTGGCAGCAGCAAGAGTGAGAATAAAAGCCAACGTTGATGGCCAGAATCAGAGTATTTAACTTCTGATTTGCAAGAATAGGATCAACATGGTTTGTTTAAACCATGGAGATAGCCTAAGTCAGGAGAATAGCTATGGGAGCAAGCACAGAACAAGGAAGCTGGGAAGGTAGCAGGGATGGACAAGGCCGATCAATGAGATTCTACCCTGTTATTAATTATATTAATAGGCACAGTGAGGAAAGTAAAAAGGGAGGAAAGGTGGTACAAAAACCATGGAAAGCAGAAAAGGGGAATGATAGAATGGCCCCATTTGCCCTGTAGATCAGTGGTTCTCAACCTTCCTAATGCCGCGGCCCTTTAATACAGCTCATGTTGTGGTGACCCCCAACCATAAAATTATTTTCACATACACCTGTATTTGTATTGAAATGTATGTTTTTTCCAATGGTCTTAGGCGACCCCTGTGAAAGGGTCATTCGACCCCCGAAGGGGTCCTGACCAAGAGGTTGAGAACCACTGCTGTAGATACACTCTGGAATCTTGTCTGTGGACAAGAATGGAAGAAACTTCTTTTAAAAAAACAGAACAAATTCCAGTTACTTTTTGGAAAAAAACACCTTTGAGATTCCCAAATCTTGTTTCAGTCACAACCTGGGTGCCTGCAATGACTGCTTTGGACTGAAATTTATTTCAAATTGAAACAGTTTTCATTTGTGCATATCCCAAACCTCTATTGGGAAGAATTGCTTAAAAAGTGATATATTTAAAATATGAAAGAAGATAAATATCTTTAAGAGCACCTTAGAAAGTGATAAATATCTTATTGAAAAGCACTGATTTCTGTTGATTTCTTCCAATATTATGATTACACTGAACATTTACTAGGGTAATTTGTATAAATAGTACTGCAATAGGTATAGCTTGGAGGGATGATCTAATATCTAAATGTGCCCTGAAGATATTACATATTTAACAACAAAACCAAAATTATTTGAGATTTTATGAAACTTTTAGAACTATCCACAGTTGTGTAGTACTGTGATCTATAATATGATGTGTGGTTCATCAAAGTTCTATAAATTAATATGGAAATTCTGGATAAACAACATGCACGGTATCATTGTTTTATTGAACACGTAGAGTCAACCTTTTTTTAGAGATAATTTCAGTCAAACGTTTTCATAATTTGATCAGTCAGTGGTTAGTTTGGAGATATTTTGGGCCACTGCCGTTTATATAACTGCCTCAATTTATTGATATTTTAGGACTGTCTTGCATGAATTTCTCACTTTAGTTCATACCACTGTTGGAAATTAAAACCCACCCATCTCCTAGAGAAGTGAAATATTTTTGGGTACAGTGGAACCTCCGGTTGCAAACACTTCGGTTCACAACAAATTCAGATTCCAACCCGAAAATCCAGCTGAGTTTTGGATCAGTTTACGATCCAAAACTTGGCTTCCAAACCAAAAACAGCATGGAAAGCTTCCTTTCCACACCGTTTTGCCATCTGCGTATGTGCAGAAGTGTTGCTTTGGGACGCAACCAATTTGGGTTGCAAACGTAACCCTGAACGGATTGTGTTCACAACCCGAGGTTCCACTGTACACTAAAAAGGCAGAATATTTCCCCTGAGAGGCAGAAACTCAGCCCCCTCCCCTTTGTTAATGGGCCATTAAGGACTGGGCGAGTCTATTCTACATAACAAAGATCTACCTTCTTCAGGCAGAGCCATAATAGGAATTGCCCAAAGCCCATTCATTGCATCACCCACCAAGTTTCAACCTAATTTAACACACAACCTACAAGGCTAGCTATGACCTCTGACAGCAACCATATCAGAATACTCTGTGCCCCAGAAAGTTCAAAGCCAGAGGGGGTATAAAACCAAGGAACTCTCAACATCTCTTCCCCTTTTCTGCCCAGGAACTATCCTGTTCAATAAAACCAGCTTTCCAAGCAGTCTCCATGTTTCCAGCATCTTTCTTCCCCACTTGGAACTGAACCCAGGACATTTCTTCCAACAATGGTTTGTGCTTCATGACCTACGTACCTTTAGACTGACCACATCAGTTAAACTTCTGTAAATGGATGGATAACATTTCCCTGCAAATTTGCCTTTTGTACATTCCAACATTCCTGTACTTTTCATTTTCTCCAAACAACACATCTCATTAAAACCCGTTTCATTTTTGCCCCATTTATTCACAGAGCTTGTTTCCAACAGTCTGCTGGATCATTCAGACCATGGGCAGCATTGTTTTCTATAATAATAGTTTCTGCTTAGTATACGCCCAGGTACAGTACTCTTGTTCAGGTTTTATGTGCACTCATGAACTCTTGGCACTGGAGAATACAAGAATGATCTAGAAATCTTTAGCTTTTGCCCTCAGGTACCACTACCTAGAGTATTGCATTTCTTTTTGAGAATTTTGTCAAATGAGCACTCGTGAGAAGAACGTTTTGTTTCCCAATTTCGATACTACTACAGTGTTACTTTTACAATTTGTAGACTTCCAGTTTTGTAGATTTCATCAGTGTCAGAGAATCTTTTTCTGAGGTCTGCAGATTTTGGTTTTCATAATGGCAGTTTAGTTTTACAAATCTGTGTTTAAGGAACAGGTAACCAGCATTGTCACAGAAAGGGCATGCTTCCTAACTCACATAAGGCATAATTTAGGGGAAGGGAGTAGGAACATGCTCACCCTACCTACATGGTAAGATGAATAGATATCCTTAGGAAAAGGCAATTTGGTAGATAACCTGCCGCTTATGGTTTGATTTGTATATCTTTCTTCTAGCCGCTGCATGGTATAGCATTCCCCCTATTTATTCCACAATTCCTCTAAGGACCCAAACTTAGTCTCTTAGCTAAAGGTAAAGGTTCCCCTCACACATATGTGGTAGTCATTCCCGAATCTAGGGGTCAGTGCTCATCTGTTTCAAAGCCGAAGAGCCAGCGCTGCCTAAAGATGTCTCCATGGTCATGTGGCCGGCATGACTAAAGGCTGAAGGTGCACAGAATGCTGTTACCTTCCCACTGAAGATGGTCCCTATTTTTCTACTTGCATTTTTACATGCTTTTGAACTGCTAGGTTGGCAAAAGCTGGGACAAGTAATGGGAGCTCACTCCGTTATGCAGCGCTTGGGATTCACATCCCGTTTCTTAGCTACAGATACACAATTACAATTCACATAGAATCAGGTTGCACTATGCATTGTTGTGCATTATTATTTATAAATTAAAAACCGGTTTTAAGGAGATGCCGGTAAACTACAGAAGCAATCTTGTGCTTGACGTTATCTACAGGACAATTTAGATTTCTTAGGGAAACACAGTTACATCAGTAGAAAAAAATATAGTTTCATTTCAAAGATTACTAACTCAGAGTTAAAATTTGTAATGTTGCATGTTGAAGCTGTTAATACCATTGCTGTTTCTGCAATGTGTGAAAAGTATAATCCAATAAAAATGCATTTCCAGACACTGAAGGTATATTCCAGGTACCTCTTGAAATGAGTATTTTAACAAAATACCGTAAGCAAGACATCAGATACCAATAAATAAATGGACTTTTTGTTCTTATATATAGTCTTGCATAATGTCAACTTGCCAGATGAATCAAAACTCCACCTAATTTAATTCTACCACCATCAGCAATCAACTAGGTTAATGTGCCACTGAGGATCTAAGTACCAAGTAGGCATATCTTTTATGGTAAAAAAATAAGATTGCAGAAACAAAGTTTTATTATTTACATAAGCAAGTCCATATTTAACTCTTTACATTTCCAGAATATTTACATGATTTCAAGATACTGATGAACAAAATTACAAAGGCCATCAAAGCATTGCAAAAAAATAATAATCCAACACTGTGCTTTAAAATTTAGGATCTAAAGTAATGTAGAAGAAATGTCAATTTAGCACCTTGGTCAAAATAATCATGCTATGGTGTTAACATAAGACACTTTTAGTAAGCAGTAGGGATCTCAGAAGTGACTGTGTCCAGAGGTTGCCAATGACAGCTCATAAGTGTGTCAAAAAGTTCTTCACTTCTCACCATAAATTCTCTGTTCATTCTATGAACATCTATGTTGAGTTGTGGATCTGTTCAAATAAATAAAAGTCAGTAAGCAAATCACTGGCAGAACTGCTGCATTAAAGAAAACCTTTAAACATAATATAAACATTCTGATGCCAGTAAGATGTTATAAGCAATTGACTAGTGAACATGGCCAGTTATGAGAATTGTAGTCCAAAGCAATTGAAGATTACCAAATATGTTTTGTTCCAGCTTAAGTAAGATGGTAACATCTTACCAAAAATATTGAACATATTCAATGAAGAAATTTGGGGTAGCTGAAACACAAATTTATTATCACTTAACAAGACCTTTTAAAGGCAATGTTAGATTTTGCTGTTTTTGTTGCTAAAGACACTATCTGGCTACCTCCTCTGAAAGCATTTAGAAACATTTTTGATTTTGAGTTCAGAGAGAAAAGAATGAGAAATCTAAAAACAATTCTTGTGCCCTGAAAATGTTCTGAGCTAAAGTGATTTATAACTACAGTAGTTTGGGAAGCAACAGATTCTTATCCTATTAGTCAGGTTAACAAAGTGTAAAACATTTTGATCCAGGAACCAAAATTTTCAATTTTCTTCTAAATCATGTAGTTCCAGAGGATATTACTGTAATTCTCAGAAATAAATCTTCAAACATGAAGTAGTTTAAAGTTCTTCTAAGCTGGTTCAGCCCTGAAACAGGCTTATTTCTTCCAAGGTATTATGTGTAGAACATCTTAAGAATGCTTCCCATTCAGAAGACATTTCCAGAAATACAAAATTGCCTCCATCTGTCCTCCATGATTTGGAGGAGATTCGGCATGCACATATTTGACGGGGACAAATGAAAAGGCGGACTAAAGCCAGTACAGTACAGTAGCTGTCTCCCTGCTGCAGTACAAATTTCAAAAATGTATTGGTTCTGATTATACTGTTACTACTTTTTTCCCCGAAAGCCCTTAATGGGATCAATGCAATGTTACTTGGACCATTGTCATTCTGCAAAGGATAATAAATCTTATTCTTGGAAACCTGAATTATAAAACAAATTAAGTAGCTAATAGAAAATGAAACATTTCTGAAGTATTTTTTTATGTGCAAAATGAAATAGTTTCTCTAGAATGTTATAATTTTCCTCCAAAATGTGTTAATCTATGCAACTGAGGTTGTTTTTTGACCAGTTGAAAATATACTGCCTGGAGCAAAGAGCACACAGTACATTACTTGCTCTAGAAACACAAGAACCAATAAAGAACATACAGATTTGACCCATCCTGAGGCAAGCCAAGAGCACTTGAGGAGAAAACAAGGTACACTGTTTATATATTCTTAATTGTTAATAGTTTATGTATTAATTATTAAGCCACGGTGGTGCAGTGGTTAGAGTGCAGTACTGCCAGCTACTTCTGCTGACTGCCAGCTGACTGCAATTTGGCAGATCAAATCTCACCAGGTTCAAGGTTGACTCACCCTTCCATCCTTCCCAGGTTGGTAAAATGAGTACCCAAATTGTTGTGGGCAATATGTTGGCTCTGTAAACCGCTTAGAAGGCAGTAAAGCACTGTACAGCGGTATATAAGTCTACATGCTATTGCTAATACAGTTTATCAAGAAATAATCCTTGCTTATGGATGGAAACTGGGATCAGGAAATCCATTACAAAGTGACATGGTTATAAGGTATGTCATGTGATTGTGCCAACGTATGACAATTCTGGCAGCCCCACTTGTCATCAAAAAGTGAATCCAACACAGCATTCCACAGTCACATGTTCATCTTTTGTGAATTTCTGCTGGCTTTCCCATTGACTTTGCTTGTTGGAAGTGGCAGTGAAGATGGGACACTGCAACATTGTAACTGCGAGCTAGTTACCAAGCAACTGAACTACAATCACATGATAGCATGGACACTAAGTATGGTTGTAACTCCCTCATTCAGTTCCTTTGTAATTTTAAATGGGGGCTGCATAAGAAGAGGTTATTAAGCCAAACCTACCTTTAAACACCAATTACCCAGAAAAATTAAGGTTGGCTCATTTCAGGGAAAAGTTGTTTTTATACTGCATTACACGTAGTTCAACTATCCATATTTTACTGAAATAAATAGGCTTATACAAGATAAAAATCTATGGCTTATGTTAAAATAGCTGAATTCACATACAATGGTGAAGTGAAATCAAGTAACTTTATGTTAGTATGCCGTGTAAACCCAGGCATTACGTGACAACCTACAATTTCTGCTAAACCCTCATGCTCATTTTTATGTTATCAACAAGATTCAAATACAGAAGGCTGCAGTCAGCTAGATTATAATGTAGTTAATTTCAAGCACAGTAAATAGCTACCACATCAAACAGCATTTCAAAGGTATTCTTCCAGATTACATTTACAAAGATCTTATCAGAGAAACTATCTGATGATCTAATTCTATATGGAAATATCAACATTACCTTCTGTTACTAGATCATCATTTAAAATCATACCACAGGCATCCTGAAAAAAAGAAGAATTTATCATTTAATTTTTTTTACTTTTTGTATTGAAGAAAAAAAACCAAAACAAATTCCATACATATTTTTTCAACGGAGAGGGGACAAATATACATATATATGCACATTTCTTGATTTTTATGCTGTTCTTGCCTCCTACATATTCAGAGACATTTTCACTTTTCAGTTTATTTCCACTAACTCTGGCCAGGGTATAGACAAAAAATTATATATATTCTTCTTTGCTTCTTTAAAAGCTTTTGAGGCAAAGATTATGGATCTAGCTTACTATCAACCCCAAATCACGCTTAGCAACAGAAGAAAGCAGTATGGTAACAATAAACAACCATATTTGGAAGTGGGGCAGAAATATTCAAGAGACAATTTAGATTTGTAAATATATGTTGTGGATTTAAGTTCCGTTGTAGATTCTATCACATGAGAAAGTACTTCAAGTATCTTGGAAGTAGCCAAGGCATTTGGCCCATATTGGGGCCATCAAAACATGCTGAAGTTGAAAACACTACAATAATGGTAAACCAATCCAAAAGTTAACATGTTTAAAGTAGATACTAATAAACTTCGTTAATCATAGACTAAATCTCCAATAATACCCCATAAAAATGTTAAAGTGATATTGACAGATTTGAAACTAAAAATTGATTCATCAAAAAATTGGAAAAGTGATAGCAAGAGAAATGTACAATTTATACTCTTTGGAAAAGGCAACGTTTTCACACAAGAGAATGAATAGGTTCTTTTTTAAAAGCTAAGTTATATTTTACAAGAAAGTAGCATTTTTAGGTAATCTTTGTAGCCTTTCTATTGATAACAATATAGTACAATGTGATTTTTTTGGGTAAACCATCTATATGTTTTACACATATTTTAGAAGTTTTGTATTGTTTTTGAGGGTTTTCTTCTATTTCTATTAGTTTTTGTTTAATTGCCTCCAGTGTTTGATATTTGCTTATTTTTCCATTGTTTATTTTTTGTAATATAAAAATAGTGATACTGGGAGAAATTTTCACAAGTGTAGTACCAAATCTAGAATTTTAAACAGAATAAGGTTTCCTTATCTTAATCTCGCCTGATTTTTCAAAACAATTTTTTAACTAAAAGAGGAAGTCGGGGAAGCTAATTCAAAAACTGAAGCACCACTTTTGAGAGGATTAGGATTAGAAAAAAGATTCAACACCTTTTAAAAAGGCTTGTGTATTGTGTGGACTGAGAATGTGGTATAGGAAGTATTTTGCCTAGATGAGGGAGAATGTTGAGTAGTATTTATGAAGAGATTATCTTTGACTTTCATCAATTTACCTTGTTTTTTTTAGCTATTTCATACTCACTGTAACTGTTACACAAATGAGCAAAACACCCTTTTTAAAGAAGAAATGGACATCACTATCTTAAATTCAAACATCTTACAGAAATACAGGCCTAAGAACCATTTATCCAAAACCTTTTCAATGTCTCCATTTTAAAGTTTATGTTATTGCACTTGGACACTGAGAAGCAGCCAGCACATTTTAAAACATTAAAAAAACAACAACTTATGGACCCTGGTGTTTCCAGAAATATTGAACTTCAGAATTTTCAACTAGTAAACTAGGAGTCATGAGTGTTGAACCCCAACAGCTCTGAAAGGTAAAGGGTCATGAAGGCACCCCAAAGAAAAATTGACTTTTAATTTGCTTTGTGAATACCTGAAATAAAGCTGGATTCATTGTTTGTTGTCCCATATTTCCAGTAGGCTGCATCCTTTCATAAGATGCGTAACTATAATTATAATCACTATAGTCAGCATTATAATCTGCATATTCAGGATAATCTCCATACTCAGGATATTCATAGCGTTCACCAAAACGAGAACCAAATCGCTCAGCGTAACGTTCAGAAAAACGATCACCAAAATGCTCAGGGTAACGTTCAGAAAAACGATCACCAAAACGGCTGCCTCGATCAAAACGGTCAAAACGGTCATAGCGATCAAATCGGTCATAGCGTTCATTTCTATCATAATTGTACTGGCGGTAATAGTTTTGATAGTCTTGGTAATAGTCATTATAACTATAGGGCTGGTACCTTTGAAATTCTGCCTTCAGTCTAAAACGCAAAGGGAATAGATTAAGTTAGAATTTCTTAACAGCACTGTTTACAACTGAATAGTGAAAACCCTTTTTAAAAAAAGCTGCCACAAGTAATATTACTGTTACTTCAAATAGCAAAAATTCTACTTTTTCTTATTTCTTCTGATTGCATTTACTTTCAGTCAAGTTAACTTTCCTTGGCATATATATAAGCAAAACTATTTATGCAAATAAAATTACATATTTAAGAGAATACATTGTGAAAAACCATTATACAAGAAGTTCCCAAGCTTTCTTGATCCACAGTACCTCTAAAGATTTCCAAAGTGTGCATTGCAGCATCTTGGGATGCCATAGAAAATTAACAATTCTGTTTATTAAGTACTGCACTAAAATATCCCATCATATCATTAGAATTTGCTGTGGTGCCCAGGAGTGCAGCAGGATGGTTTTAGAATTACAGTTACATGCTATATTTTTCTTAAATGAAAGGTATTCATTGAATTTTGGGGACAAAAAGGGCTTTATATTTTGTTTAGGTATACATTGTTTCCTTAATGTAAAAGGTAATCATAGAATCAACTCTAACATTATTGTGAACTTTAAACATACACATAAAAATATGGCATTACAATTTTATTTTCATCCAATTAGAATAAAAATAAGCAAGCAAAGAAATTCAAATATCATTAAGGAAGAGATGAAGGGGATCCAAGTGGCAGTAGAACAACTTAAAACATCCAAACCCCTAGTAGAACAAGTAATGGATCCTGATTATTTACATGCATGCTTAGACAATTTAATTTTGCAAAGAATTAAACTGTATTAATTCAGCACTTTTAAAAGTGAACCAGAAGCTGACCTGCTTATACATTGACTGTTTCATAACAACTGTATTATTAGAAAAGGAAAACAAAACATTTTGAGAAATATTATTTTTAAGAAATCAAAATCCTTTTGTAATCAGATACAACAGCGATTTCATAAGAGGTTTGAAATCCAAAAGATCTGTTAATTTCACATCTAATACCTTTTAGAGATTCCTAAAGTCAATCGGATTCGTTTTCCGCCTAGACCAGGTGCATTTTGACAATCTTGTAGCGCTCTCATCATATCGCCTTCGTCAGAAAATCTGACAAAACCATAACCTCTGAGGAGTTTTAAAAGACAAACTTTAGTAATACTGCCAAAAAAGTACACACAATATTTTATTATCAATTATATTTTCACTGCACTGTGAATGATTATTTAGGATATTATTTAAATAACACATTAGGGCAGTGGTTCTCAACCTTCCTAATGCTGCGACCCCTTAATACAATTCCTCATGTTGTGGTGACCCCCAACTGCTCTCTACACGTCTGACTGGTCTACATATGTGTTTTCCGATGGTCTTAGGCGACCTGTGAAAGGGTCATTTGACCCCCAAAGGGGTCGCGACCCACAGGTTGAGAACTGCTGCATTAGGGCATATTAACCCAACCTGAGTGCCCACATTTTCAACAACCAGTGACATTAATTCTACTAAAGAAAATGATTTCATACCATCTATAAATGAAAATACCATTTAATCGTACCTGATCCCAATTAACATGTGCCCATTTCTACAATATATCCAAACCACTTCAAATACGAGAAACTATTTTCTTATGCATTTTGGATTCAGTTATAAAATTATCTCATCTGAGTTTTATAAGGAGAGCCTGTTGGGGCTGCCCTGCATACTGCCATCAAAGGCTGGGAGGAGGAGGGGAACATGGGAAATGATGAGAAATGGGCAATCAAACTGCATGTGTACATGATAGGAAAATTGGGAGAGGGAAAAGACTGCCCGGTGAAGAGCAGGAGAGCTTGGAACCAGTTTGTGCCAGCACCCAAGGCCAAGCACCCTAAGAAAAAAATGAGCATTACTCTAAACATCAGTGTTCTCAAAACATCTAGGCAGAGTCTTATTGGCTGAAGATATGGGGGAGGGCTGGGATGTGGGGGGACTTTGTGTATTGTTTTGAGCAAACACGGAAAATTTAGCTCTAGCCTGACTTTACTACAGCCAGCATCTTTAGTAAAAGAACCTATGACTTCAACCAAATGGGGTCAAGGATCTTCTTTTCTAAGGAATCAGACTGGGGCAGGTCAGACAGAGTCTCTTTCTAAAGCAGTGTTTCTCAACCTTGGCACTGTGAAGATGCATGGACTTCAATTCCCAGAATTCCCCAGCCAGCATTGCTGGCTATGGAATTCT
>JANHFR010000595.1:153179-163542 GCA_032468015.1 Mimophis mahfalensis | reverse complement strand
AAATACCACCTCTGATTGGCCGACACCAGCAAATACCACCTCTGACTGGCTGACAGCATAGCCACGCCCACTAAGCCTCGCCCACAGAACCGGTAGTAAAAAAATTTGAATCCCACCACTGAGCATGCCCAATCTGCTTGATAGAATTGGACAGGTAGAAACTCATGGAACTGGTCCCAAGCTATGTCAGTTTTTAAACTAACAACCAGCACCTTGAGTTGCACTCGGAAATACATTGGTAATTAATGTAGCTGAGGTGTTATATGTGGTGTATGTCCAGCACCAATGACTGCCTGCCCAGCCATATTCTGCATCAGTTGAAATTTCCGAATGCCTTTCAGGGACTGCCCCATTGCAGTAATCTAAGTCAGAGTTTGCAAGGGCATGGGTGACAGTGAGCAGGGCCTCCTTAATTATAGATTTTAAGAACCTGATACAACCTTTGCTTGAATAAAGAAAGTAAAGAGTTTTAAGGGTTCATCCCCCCACAATGCACCATGAATATGGTCTGGAAACCGGTTTTATATGCCATGTCATAACTGCACTTCTGACTGACTTTCTTCCATGGGGGGTGTATGCCATTGTGCCTCTTCTTATTTAAGTCTGCCTCCATGGCTATGTTTAAGTGCTGCTGACCATGGCCATTCATTCATTCATTCGATTTCTATAGCTGTCCTTCTCAGCAAATAATTCTGGGCTGCTCACAATTCAAAATACATATTAAAATTTAAAAAAAATTAAAAACATTTTAAAACAGTAGAAACTCTAGCATTTTATGCATAGCTTTTTCTCTTCAGAAATAAAAGCAAAATTGTATTTTTAGATAGCTAACTTGCTATTCAGGATTATACAGTTCATAAAATGCACAGGAATCAATAGAGTGACCGAATAACTAACATAATCAAGAAATTAATCAGATGATTTTAAGTCCGAGAAGGACTGCAGTTTTTTCATAAAATAGTATAGTGGAAACTTGGGCCGCAAATGCTTCTCTTTGCAACCGATTTGGGTTCCGACCAAAAATTCCACCCAAGTTTTGAATCAGTTCATGACTCAAAACTTGGGTGGCGAACAAACACGGCGCAGAAAAATTCCTTTTCGTGCCGATTTCCCCTTCCATGCATGTGCAAAATGGCACATGCACAGACAGTGTTACTTTGGAACGCGACCAAATTGGTTCGCGACTGAGGTTCAGGAATGGATTGCAGTCGCGAACTGAGATTTTACTGTGTAATGGTGGCACAAGATGCATTCCATTGCCAACTCTCTATTAACAGATTTTTGGCAACATGTTATCTATTTTGTTTTAAAGCTGGGTCCATTTATTGGTCTTTGCACTTGTGAAATCAAAAGAAAGATACTACTCACTCATGTTCGTGCTTTCTTTGTCAGAAAGTGACTCCAAGATCCCAGTCTGAATCTTAAAATCTAAAGATACTGTATGTTCACAAAAGTGATGGCAGCCACCATGGTTCTACTGAAGCACTGCCGGTTTTTCATGTGGGTTGTGTGCGTGATATACAGGTAGTCCTCGATTTACAACCACAATTGAGCCCAACATTTCTATTTGCTAACATTTGTTGAGTGACTTTTGCCCCCCTTTATGACTTTTCTTATAACAGTTGTTAAGTGAATCGCTGCAGTTGGTAAATTAGTAATATAGTTGTTAAGTGAAAATGGTTTCCCCATTGACTTTGTCAGAAGGTCGCAAAAGGGGATCACATGACCCTTGGACACTGCAACTGTCATAAACATGAGTCAGTTGCCAAGCATCTGAATTTTGATCATGTGACCATGGAGACGCTGCATTGATTGTAAGTGTGAAAAATAGTCGTAACTCATTTTTTCAGTGATGTAAATTTGAATAGTCACTAAATGAACTGTTGAAAGTCAATGAGTAACCTGTAACTTAGCATTATATCTTCGTTTGGGGGAAGAACAGCTGTTTTTCCTTCAATCAAAAAACCTTGTATACAGTCAGATTCAGAACACTCAATTCAGCTAAGAAGTTCTAATTAAAAAGAATGTGATGTTCAACCAGGAGATGGCTCCGGCTTCCTGTTTTCAGGCAGAAGGAAATTATGAAGAAGACTATATATAGCTATAGTTACATTATAGACAGATGCATAGATCTGTTTAAATATTTGCTAAGTGGAGCCTAGTTACAAAACTGGACAGAAACATTAAAAAAAAGCAAATAGAGTTTTTATTATTATAGAGTTTAAAAACTGCTTCATATTCAGGCTTTAAAATACACAGTTCCTTCCTGTCATACAATGCTCAACAATCAAATACAGTCTTCATTTAAAAAAAAGAACAGACTTTACACTTAACATAAAATCTATCTTTCTGTATAGGACCCTTAATGTTCTTTACGATATGCTTTCACATATGCAGGGGTGTGTGTGTGTGTGTGTATGTGTGCAGTAGTGGGTTGCAAATTTTTTAACAACTGGTTCTCTGGCTGGGTAGGCCAGTTAGTCATGTGACTGGGTGGGTGAAGTCACTCATCACACCTGGCCCAGCCTCCTGGCCACTCACCTCAGAGGAACAGGTAGGATTCAGGGGCTAATACTACCAATGGCTGCCCCACCCCTGCCTATTTTTTTGGCCTGTTTTTTGGCCATTTTCAGACTGTTTTTGAGCCATTTTCAGCCCGATTTTGGCTGGAAAAAAAGACCAGAAAAAGGCCTGAAAAATAGGCTATTTTCCAGGCTGTTTTCAGGCCGTTTTTTGCCCAAAAATGGCCCAAAAAACCAGGCGGGGTTGGGGCCAGCTGGTGGTCCAATTTGCAGGTTCTCCAAACCGTGCAGAATCGGAAAAAGGGGTTTGCCCGAACTGGTCTGAACCGGCTGAATTCCACCCCTGTGTGTGTGTGTGTGTGTGTGTGTGTGTGTGTACATACACACATACCAATTCAAACCTCTTGTTATGTCAAAAATTGATTTTGGTATTTCTCCAGAGAAATAGCTAGGATTTGAAGGAAAGCCAATATCCACATGCATTTTGCAACAAATTTCTTCTTGAATAATAAAATCCTGGGAAGTTTCTCTAAACAAATTAATCACCTGGCAGTGTAAAATGGAGTTACAACTTTGCTGGAGAATATCAGTCATGTAGCCTTCACACATTGGTGCCGCAGCCCTTGTAAAGGGGTGTAAAAAAAACAACACCTCCACAGAAGAGAGCAAAGGGAGGCTGCTTAAAAATAAAAGGCATATAATTACACATGCTGGAAAGGCAAACCAACACCTGTGTTAGCAGCACCTTGGCTTTGTGCAGCTGCAGTGGAAGGACAAAGATATCACAAATCATAGCTTTTCTTCCTTGTTTTGGCATCCTCTGAAATACACAATTAGGAACATTTTCTTCTGCTGCTTTACCACTAGTTTACTGCTCTAACAATAATAACAACAACAACAAATCAAAGCTTTTAGAATTGGTGGAATCAAGTGAAAAATACATAGTGTCTTATTAGAAAAGAAACCAACCTTTCTTCTACTTGTGCCTGCCTGCATATACACTTACAGGACTGCGGGGTTTTGTTCCAGAATAAACCCCCTCTGAATAAAAGGCCAGCAAATCTGTCTTCCATTCCTCGTACAGCTGCTCTTTTACAACAAGCTTCTGTTGCATGCTTTTCCCCCCAAATAAAAACGCAGAAGGGTTCCATGGTATCTTTGTCAGGCACAAGAAACTAGGAGCCAGGATGAGTTCAAAAGTACTATGAATTTATTTCATGCTACTTATTCCCAAGAATCTGAACTACTAACGCTCAAGGCAAATTGAATAACAAGGTTGGAAGAGACCTCAGAGATCCAATTCCCTTCTCAAACAGGAAACCCAGTTTCAGGCAAATGGTTGTCCAATCTCTTCTTAAAAACCTTCAGTTTTGGAGCACCCACAACTTCTGGCACTAGATAATAGTCAGTGGAAGTCACAGGGAGTTGGACTTAAGCCTTTTGTGGGAGCATAGCGACTCCAAACTGATGACATATTTGAGCCCTCCCTCAGGCTCAGCCTAGTCATCTCCTACATTGTTCTGGTGGTAGAACTGAAGCAACACACACAGCTCCAACTCAACTAACTTACATGAATCCACTGTTAAGAGTGTTAGCGAAACTCCACCCTCAAAGAACAACTCTTTGTAACTATGGGTAGTTCTTGACATATGACCAGAATTGGCACCAGAATTTCCATTGCTAAGTTAGTCACACCTAATTTTAGGGTCTTTTTTTTTAACCAAGTTTGTTAATTGGCACTTAATACCATTAAGTGAATCCAGTTTCCCTCACAGACTTTGCTTGTTGGAAGCCAGCTGGGGAGGTTGCAAATGGAATTCACATGATTCTGGGAAGCTACAGCTGTGGTAAATACAGCCCAGTTATCAACCGCCTGAATTTTGATCATGCAATTGTGGGGATGCTGCAATGGTTATAAGTGTGAGGACTGGTCGTAAGTCAGTATCGTTGTAACTTCAAGCAGTTGCTAAACAAATGTTTGTAAGTCGAGGACTATCTGTATACAAACTGCACTGGAGCAAAACATGTTACTAACACATAATGCCCTTGGCCTACATAACTCTCATTTCCTCCTGGAAAATGAGTTTTCTCAGCAGTCCGTATAGATAGTAATTTTTATTTATTAACCACATTTGTATAGCCACAAATCTCACATTAGAGTGTTTCTGGACAGTATACAACATTTTGCCCATTTATGAAACCATGCCCTGGCAGCTCTGAATTCAACCTAATTTGCTAATGTTTCTCAAGTGTTTTGAGATTGCTGTATTCCGACTACCATTTAAAGACTCTGAGGCAATATTTATTGTGTCAGGAGAAGCATGGTTTAAGAGACCAAGGGGTGCACTTTGAGTAGAAGTGATGTGCCTGCTGATTTGTGGGCTTCAGCTGAAGATTTGTGAGTTTCAGCTAGCTGGCAGCACCAACTGCTGGCCCTGAGCCTAGTCATAAGGATGCTGGAGGAGAGATATTTGGATCTTACATACATTCTGATCTAGACAGAACACTGTTCATTTAATCATGCTGCTCTGGAAATCCACATCATGGATTTCTTCTATCAACAATGCTTTTTATTGGAAGAAGTTTAGCAGTGAGATGGATTCTTGCTCTTTCAGAAAACATCCTAGTTGGCCCTCATCCTTCTCCAACAGTGCAGTGAGGCCTGAAAGTCAAGGGCAATGCTCATTTTAGTTCTGAAGGCCTTGTGACTTTTCTATTGCTGTTATTGAGAGAAACTGGGTTAGAGAAGATTGGAAGGCAAAGAAGAGCTCAGAAACAGCTTGGGAAGACATCTGTGTATGGTTGTTTCTGGCACAGGAGATGCTGGATAATGGTGAGCTATTCCAAAGAATGAATTTGTGCTCTTCCTTTACTGATTTAGTTTTCTACGGGCTTTAAATGGTGGAGAAGAATTAGTCCTCCCCTTCAATTTCTGGCTGCCAATATGAAAGACAATTACATAACATCCTTCATCTTAAATATATAAAAGCCTTAATATACCCTGTCTTACTTTTAGCCATGAAGGCTGTAATTAAAGCCAGGAGCTCTGGATATGACTGCAAATTCTAATTGTCGGCAGTCTTCTCACAAGGTTATGCAATCCTAATTAAAGTTAATTTTGGACAGCAGAGGAAAAGGCAAGAGACAAGAAACATGCACAATCATATACATGAGCACCATTTTTGTTTCATTACAATGGCTTTCCATTTCAAAAACTTCAGCCTATGGATTCCTGTGACATGAATACTTTAAGGGACTGCGGTGGCAATAAATAGATTGTCAAGGACTGACAAGGAGGATGACTTATTAGCTAGTGAAAACACTTTTTAAAAGACGAGCAACTTGCAGCTGAGAGCCAGTTTGATGTGATGGCTGAAGTGCTAGGCCAGAAACCAAGAAACTGTGAGCATTAGGTCTCCCTCAGGTATGAAAGCTGGCTAGTCAGTTACTTTCTCTTAGCTCAGTCCACCTCACAGGGTTGCTGTTGTTGGGAAAATAGGGGACAGGATCATCTATTTATATATATAAAGCAGAGTGTAGGTTTGTGGTTGGGTATGTGTGTTTCTATGTCCTGCATATATTCCTCAGTGCCTGCACCAATCCCCACCAAACTTGCTCTCCAGAGACATCAATCCCCACCATAACTCGCTCTCCAGAGACAACCCTTGTGGGGATCATACACACCGTAGATGCCTCTGTGCCCCCTAAAAAGACTGGCAAAGTCCCAACCCACAGCACTTCCCTCAACACTGTCTTCGTCTCTTTCCTTCCCTATGCCACAAGGGGCAGCAGGGAGCAGCATGGCTGGGAGCAGCATGGAGGAAGCAGCAGGAGGAAGAAGATGATGAAGACGACAAGAAGCAGGACAAGGAGGAGGAGACAGGAGCACAAGGAGCAGGAGGAGGGGCAAGAACACAATGAAGAGGAGGAGAAAGAGGGGGACAAAGATGGTGAAGAGGAGGAGGAGGACGGGGGGAAGAAGAGCAGGACGGGGAAGTACACGAGGAGGATGAACAGGAGGAGGTGGTTAAAAAAAAGAGGAAGAACAGGAGGGGAAGGAACATGATAAGCAGCAGGGAGAAGAAGATGAAGAACAGCAGCAATAACATGGGGAGGAAGAGGAGGAGTGGGGAAGAACATGAAGAGGAAAGGAAATAAGATGAAGAGCACATGGGGGGGAAAGCGGAGGAGGGGGGGAACAAGATGACAAAAAAATACCTGGGCAATGCTGGGTAATCAGCTAGTTCAGTGGTTCTCAACCTTCCTAATGCTGCGACCCTTTAATACAGTTCCTCATGTTGTGACCCCCCAACCATAAAATTATTTTCACATACACCTGTATTTGTATTGAAATATGTTTTCCGATGGTCTTAGGTGACCCCTCTGAAAGGGTCGTTCGACCCCCAAAGGGGTCCCAACCCACAGGTTGAGAACTGCTGAGCTAGTTAGATATATATGCTGCCTTGAGTTGGTCAAGATAAAGGTGGAATAAAAATCAATTAAAATACTCCACTGCTAAGATAACCAGGTATATTGCACTTGCCGAGAGGAAATATTTCCACTGAAATATTTGTGTTTGTATCTTAGAGAAAAATAAGCAATTTGTCTCATTTTAAATCAGCTTTCAAACTCAGGAATTGAAATCCAAATGTTAGGAAAGCACAATGGAATATTTGCCTTAAATACTACTGAATGATTATGACATGTTTTAACTGACAACTTCATTTGATCAGATGCATGGAATATTATCATCAATTAGGAAGTGCGCATTTTAGACATGAATATAGAAAACTACAAGCAAATATTGCAATACAGTCCTACTCATCTACTGAAGGGACCTTCTTGAATATTTATCCTATGTTATGAGCTGCTATATTCTTTGATCTCAGCAATAAAGTTTCATAACAATCTTAGATACTAAAAGTGGTATTCAAAATTGGTGACAAAAGTTAAATTAATGTTGATTACATTTTTAAGTCAAGGTAACATTTATACCAGGAGTGCCCAACCTTGACAACTTTAAGACTTGTGGACTTCCCAGAATTCCCCAACCAACTATGATTTACATCCCTGATTTATACCATTTTCAGGCATCTAGGTTGAAACATAAAACAGCAGACAACTGAATTAAACTTTGAGAGCAATAGTAGCATACCTGTGGAAAATGCAAATACAGTATGCAGTATTATGAGCGTAAGTGTGTGCTATTTAAACATATTTTGTTTAGTTAAAAAAAGGCAACTCTTCTCAATACTGATAACAAATAATATGAATTTGAACATCCAAAATGGTTGCTCAAATCTTTATTTCTGTAATGAAGCTGATATACAGTACATGCATAATTTTGCAACTAGAATAATGGCACTACAATTACAGAAACAACTCCTGACATTTCCTTAGAACAATTCTTTTATGGTTGCCTGTTGGGTGTGTTAAATACGCTTAATGAAGATACAGTCCAATATACTCGTTAACACAATGAGATGAGCAAAACTAAATGGACAAAAATATGAAAACTGCTCCAAGGGAAATATTTAATTCCAACCACTTCTTAGCCAAATGTTTAACACTTGACTCTTCTTTTCTATTTCATGAGTCTGAAATCTCATGGCCTTGTATCTTATTGGGCTAATGGATGGCCCTTAACTAAATATTATAATAGGAGCATAGAGAAAATAAGCAAACCAGGGCCAAGAGGACACAAAGTCGTAAATCTCTAATGATTTCTAAAAAAAAATCTCAAATGTGGACACTCCTGTCCTTCAAGGACAGTATAACTCAAGCTGCTGGAACATGTCCACTGTTGCATCCAAGCCAACAGAACAAGTCATAAGGTCAGAGTGTATACCAACTCCAAAATATGCAGAGAATTCCAAAGCTCTACCAATTAGAACCTAGTTGGGTAGAAGGCAGGAAGAAGCAATATTTGGTAACAATTAAAACAAACAGAACAATAAAAATCCTCCTCACCAACATTTATTTCAATAAATTGATTGACTGGTCTAGTTCCCTGGATCAGAAGCATGAAACAAGCCTCAAGTCTAGGACTATCTAGAAGCATGTCTACCTTTTGCGACTTTAGAAGATCAGGACGAGCCAGTTCCCAAGGCAAGTACTCTCCTAGCACATCCCAAATGTGGTTTTTCAAGAGGCAACTGGACTTTCTTGTTCTTCTTTGAAGACATTTTGTTTCTCATCCAAGAAGTTTCTTCAGCTCTGAGTGGTTGGTAGGGAATGGTAGGATTTATATTCCTTGCAGACAGCTGGTCATTTGCATTTTTTCAGACAGTCATTGAGGTAGGGGTGGGCTGCTACTGGTTGTTAATTTTATGGCTGGCAAATCCCACCCCTGGCTGGCCCTGCCCACCCTGCCCTGCCCCTCCCAGGAGTCCCCACACAGCCTGTTTTGGATCCCAGGTATGTGCAGGGCCAGTGGGGAGGCTTGGGGAGGGTGAAAAACGGGCCTCCCGGAGGCTCTGGAAGCTGGAAACGGGTCCATTTCTGGCCTCCAAACAGCCTCTGGAGCCTGGGGATACTGTTTTTGCCATCCTGGAGGTTCGAAGAAGGCCTCTGGAGCCCAGGGAGGCCATTTTCGCCCTCCCAGAGGCTCGAGGAAAGCCTCCAGAGCCCGGGGAAGGTGAAAATCCTACCATGGTGCAGGAGGCTGACTAGGCCATTCCCACCATGGCCACACCCACCCAGCAACCGGGTATAGAACTGGTTGTTAAATTTTTTGAAGCTCACCCCTGAGCCCACTTGAAGGTTTGTGTGTGTTTTCAGGGCCACCTGAGTAATGAAAATGATTGTGGAGCTGTGCTTTCTGCAGGATGTTTTCTGCCCTGTTTCTCTTCACTGTTGAATACTGGTGCCATCATCTTTCGGACAACCATGACCTGGATGACTGAGAATCTCCATAGTCCATGTATCTATCTAAAGCTGGGCTGTTCCTATAACTCTATTTCACAGATCCAGAACCCTGATGACACCATGCTTAGTTGTGGCAAGGGGAAATAGACGCACACTCTTCAAGACCTAGCAAGAGATGTTTACCACTACTTACTTAATCAGATTACATGTAAACCAGTCATGTATTTTGAAACTTTGCTTCTCATTGTTTAATGGTCTTACAATAATAATAATAATAATAATAATAATAATAATAATAATAATAATAATAATAATAATATTATTCTTTCCAGGTATAGTTTTGACACAGTTGTTTGATCTCTGTATTCAACATTTAACATTCAAAGTTTGGATGGTACAGCACACAGGACAAAATGCTATTAGCATTTTGCTAATGGCAAATGTCATCTTCTCCCTGTTTGTCCTTGCCCTGAACTCATCCAATTGACTCAGTTGGCAGTACAGCTGAGTGGGAAAGAAGGATGCGGCAGCTCAGAGGTCTAATCGATTGTTTGTCAATAGGTTGCCTGAACTCTCTATAGGGAAAGCAGCAAAAAAAAGAGACAAGGGTCAGAAGAAGTGACCGTAACCAAACCATGAAGTCCAGGATAAGAAAAACATACCACTGTCTGGTACATCCAGATTTTCCTGGATATATCCTTTTTTCAATCCTGAAATTGCTGTCTAGTTGGATTTTTAAAAATATGAAAGGCTGCAGGATTTTGTTTATGTTGTAGCAGATGACTTAACAAAAAGATACAGGGAGAAAGCTCTTCTTCTCCCAATCACCTAGAAGCCTCAGGATTGGCCTGGGAGAAGGAATTACTTTCCCTGCATGGAACTGTTATCACTTGTTGCAATTTAATTTAATTTAATTTAATTTAATTTAATTTAATTTAATTTAATTTAATTTAATTTAATTTAATTTAATTTAA
>JANHFR010000590.1:232768-243408 GCA_032468015.1 Mimophis mahfalensis | reverse complement strand
ATATGTGAATGGGGTGGGGGTGGGGTGGAGGTGGCGGCGGGGAAAACCCCGCAGAGGGGCCAGGAAGCGCCGCAAAACTTGTCAGAGGTGCGGTCCCCCCTTGAGCGCCGCTGGCCTAGAAAACGCCGCCATCCTCCCTTAAGCTAGAATTGGAAAGAGGCAAGAGGTGATTATCACACGCAGCGGCCACACCTTTGGGTTTCCAAAGCAGAGGGAACCGGGGGAGGAGGGGGAGTGCGCCCTGAATTCGTGACTAATACGAGGTGCTGCTGCGCCTGGGAGGAATACTTCTCCCCCCCCTCCTCCTCTCTATCCCCTCCGCCCTGGAGGTGTCCCCGGGAAAAGGAAAGGGAAATGGGGTTCGGCACCATCCAGTGGTGGAGCTGACTGCTCTTAGGCAGAGGAAGGGGAAAGGAACCGCGTTGAAATGTTTATAAAGCTGCCTTCCCTAAACTGCGGCATGCCTCGCGGGATCGGCGCAATGATGATCATCCTTCCTAACCGACAGTGAAATGGTTGAAAAAAAACAACTAAGCCAATCCACCCAGGAGCTTTTACGGTTTATATAAACCATTACAACTATTAAGTTTGTATTTGTATGGTTTTTGTTGTTTTTTTTTGCTCGGTGCAGCAGAGAGGAGAAGGAAGTATTATTGTTCACATAATTGAAAATAGGCGTCCTTGGGGGTGTAGACTTCATCCAATCTGAAGGGAATTTCTTGAAGAGGTTAGTTTGCCTCCTCTAAGTGTAACTTCAAAGCTGTTCTGGAAAATTCCTACCTAATACTATTTTAAAAATAATGCCCTGTGCAGGTAAGTAACGTCAGCGTGTAAAATATGTGCAGTGCAATCAGCATATACCCTGATGAAGAAATATGGTGAACATAGTAGGACTGGACTTTGGATCATCAATGGATGATTTGCAGTAACATATTCATTGTTTAATACTAGCATCAACAGAACGCCTCTTTCCCTCCAATTCTTCACTGTACTTTGATATTATTTGTATAAAATTCTAATTCACAATTTTTGTATGCTTAGTATTTAGTATTGAAATGAAAAACTCCATTCTATTTCATTTTATTTAAACGAAGAATGTAAATTGGAAGAGATCCAAAGAAGTGCATCAAAGATAAGCAGAGACTGGGAATTTGGTATCTTTACTTTTGAAGAGAAGGTTGAGGAGGAATGTGAGAGCTGTTCTTTTGTATTTGAAGGAGTGCCATACAAAAAAAAGCATAATTGTATTACTGTTACAAGAAAAAAAGGGGTGATTGAATGTTATTTTTAAGTTTACAGACGAGTGGTTGACAGCAGAATCAGTAAGGAGAAGTGGTGGGCTTTTCCTTTACTGGATTTGTTTCTTTTTATACTGAACATGAGGTTGGATTCCATTATTTTACCTAAATTACCTCTTGCAAATCTGCTTTCCTGGGAAGAGGTTATTTGGCTTCAGGAAGATAAATTTACAGTAGCTTAGTGGGATTTGTCAGATGGTAAACTATTCAGCGAGAAACGTGTTAAGTGTTTCTGAAATCAGGTCCACTACTGTCTTAAGTATATCCCTCAGTGTAGTAGTGGGGAAACTTTAGCGCCCCTTAATTCTTAATCAGCTCAACCAGTGTGCCCAGTTGGAGTGATATAAATTGTAGTGTAGCAACATACAGAAAGCCAGAATTCTGCCATGAAAGCTTTGATTAGATCAAGAAAATTAATTCAGACAGGTTAATGGAAGCAGCCCTAGTATACCCTAGCTATCCACTTAGTTGGCTTATCATCTGATGCTACTTCTACTTTCCTTGAAGATGCTAGAAACCCTTTTTTAACTCGACATTAGAGAACTCTGATCTAGTATTTTGGTGTGGGAAATTTGTATATTATAAACCTTGGAAATAGGATCATTGTAAAATCTACGTTCTATAAAAGATACCCGTATTTTTCGGACCATAAGATGCACCTGACCAGTTTTTAGAGCAGGAAAACAAGAAAAAAAAAATATTCTGAAGCAAATAGTACCAGTATACTAAAATATTCAGTTCCATCGTTCTGAGAGTGCTTGCCCCCGCTCGTGTGTGCGCTGGACAGCATTTGGACCATAAGACACATCCTCATTTCCCCCCCCACACACACACTTTTTTTGGGGAAAAAGTGAGTCTTATGGTCCAAAATTTACGGTATTTCATTTGGATTTCTTTTAAATTCTGTATTCTCTACATAGTTTTCATATATATTTTCCATTTTGTAAATAAATTGCCTGTTGTAGCAGCACAGTATTTACATTTCTGATTTTTTTCTCAGTTTAATCTATTACATGCACATGCATGTCCTTCATCCTTCCTTTATGTCCTTAATTTGATCTATCTTTTTCTTTCTTACTCTGTCATGTTCAGTATTTATTTCTTTATAAACTGAACTTGGTCATTTCTAATTATATTGCAAACTTGTTTTTCCTAAGAAAAATTTAATCACTATATGTCCTGAAAGTGAGGAAGTTTAGTTTTATGTTTCTTGATTCTTTGAATATGTTCAAATATGTTCATCTGTTTCAATGGTCTTATACTGTAAGTTTTATTAAAAGACACATTAGTAATAGTTTGGATTCTTGGCTAGTATTAGCAATTTGGAAAGAGATTTAAAATTTGATAGTGTAGAATATATTACTGAAAAATATATTGCTATGTAAGAGCCATTGGGTGGTTAAAGTGCTGGCCTAGAAACCAGGACACTGAATTTTAGTCCCACTTTAAGCATGAAAGCTAGCTGGGTGACTGAGCCAGTCATTCTCTTTCAGCCCAACCCACCTCACGCAGTTGTTCTGGGGAAAATAGTATGTATGTTCATGTTGAATTACTTACAAAGGCAGGATAAATACATTATTTTTCAGGGTTAGGCAATGTGAGTTTGGGCAGCAATACACACTGCTTTAAAATAACTTATTCTGTATTGTATTTTCTTCTATCTGTGTAATTTATAGCTACTGAGTACAGCAATAAAGCAGGCACCTTTTCAGTAGTTTCATTTGTATACATTTTTCATGGGCGTATTGTAGTTTTCAGTTTTTGAGTGAATTCCATAACACAAGTCTTCTGTGGGATGAAATAGCATATATGCCAACTTAATCAGACACAGAGGTTTTCTAACTATTGATATTACAGTGTTGCATAGTCAAGCAAATGTTTAGATCTGGCATTTTTGTCTATCAAGTCTGTCCCAAGGATTATTATCAAATTTTATGTGCTGTCTATCTCTTGGTTCAAGGCCACTCTGAAGATGACTCTGAAACCATAAAATACTATATATGTTGTCTCTTCAGGCTCTCTTGAAAATCTTAAATCTCTTTCTTAAAAATAGGAAACACTTGGGAAAGATTTAATAGGAATTAATTCTGTTGTGGGAGCAAAAAAAATCCCATTTATATCCAAGTCAGTAACATGATGAATAATAATCATTTGCTTATAAATTTATCTATAAAAAGTTTATCAGAAAAGCTAACTCTGGAGAAAATTTGGTGGACTGTGTTGAATGGATAACTAAAAATGGTTCATGTTCCATAGAAGAAATTTTGATTTACCAAGGTTTATTTATTAGATTTATATCTCACCTTTCGTATTTTATAAGTAACTGAAAACAGGAAATATACACAATATTCCTTCTTCTATTTTCCCTACAACAAGATGACACAAACCTATTAAGAAATTTGTTCTCATTAAAAATAGATCTTAATAATAGATTCATTGAGTCTACATCATTATTAAGTTTCGTATCCTTTTTTTATTTTTGAAACCTATATTGAAATTGAAGTACTCTGATCTAACTTTTAAAACTTTTATTTTATGTTAGGTCATGTATATCTTTTGGACCCAAGAACCGTTCAGTTGGAGCTGCAGCCAAGAGCCAGGTGAGGCTTTTGTGTTAATTTTTTAAAAATAATTACATAATTGCTAGAAAAACATGAAAACATTGAATCATATCAATTTTGGATGTGTGTGAAAACAGTTGTGTTAACTATTCCATATTCAGGCTTAATTTGACTTGAAACATGTTTTCTATATTACGTTTGCTTATCATATAAAAAGTATCCTAACTTGGTGAATAATTTGAAGGGTATTCTAGAATCCAATTCTGGAAATTTTTATAGTGGAGTAAACTAATGCCGATACGTCTCTCTTGTATTTTTCTTTCCTGTTCAGGTTGTTTCACTGTTCTCAGCAATTGAATTTAAGGAGGAATTTAATCACTAAAATAAGGCACAACCCCCCCCCCCTCAAAAATTCCATTCCTGATTCTGGATAAAAGACTTCCAGAAATATGCAAACTACACCTGTAAAATTTCTATTGGCCCATTCAGTAGGGGATGAAGAGAGAATCCAGAGCTGAATTGTTCCAGCATAAAATTACAATGGGGTTGCAATACCTGTCTCATTATATTTCCTTTATTTTATAGTTCTTGCATAAGTTTAGAAGTGGCATGATTTACCCATGATTATGAATTATAACTATATTTTGCTTTAATACTTGAACACTACTATAAGATTATTGTGCTTTAGCCAATTATGGTTGAATAGGATCAGCTGCAGTGAGTAAGCAAACTTCATGGAAGACTAGAGTGGAAAATAGATAAACTATCCCCCACAAGGTGTGGGAAATAACTTTTATAAAACTGCCAAGAAAATGGTAAGGATACCAGATACCAGGAGTTGAACTCAATTTAAGGAAATCTTCGTGTTTTCATATAAATACTATACTCAGAGGTATTGGATGCCTTGTAGATGCTTGGAGCAGTTAAATGTTAACTCAGTTTATATGTTAAAACAGAAAAGTGCAAATTATTAATGTAGCTATGTTTCATTTTCTGTATTAGGGTTGTTATGTTTTAAAATGGAAATAATGACTTGGCCTGCATTATAATATTACATGATTTATGAGAGGCTTGTCTTGCAACACTCAGATCGGGTGGTTGCTAACAAACAGGACATAACAAAAAATTGTTCAATCTTTACGTGGCCTTAAAATATAAAGGAAATTGTAATTTTTTATCTTCTAGATAAAGATCTTTACACTGTTATACTTTACACTGTTACTCATCCACAATATCTTTCACCTTAAATTCTGACTTGACAGTATATTGACTGTAATTTCTTTACTAAGGCTTAACCCAAAAAATATTTGATACCATTACTAGTTTTTATTTCATTAAGGTTGTATCACTCCTACCAGAAAGAAATGCATTGAAAAGTTTGCTGGTAGTTGAGTTAGTGAATTAGTTATCGTAAGAAAATTGGGGTAACACTTTCAGATGGAACTGGGATTGTTGAAGGGATTCCTATTACTTAATTTTCTTGTGCAATAAATTGTTGCATAATTTAGGTGGCTGAATTTCTTGTAACCTCATTTGCACATACGGGTAGTCCTTGGCTTATAACTGTTTGATTAGTAGCCATTCAAAGTTATAATGGCACTGAAAAAAATGTGACTTAGGACCAGTCCTCATGCTCACAACCATCACAATATCCCTTTGATCATGTGATCAAAATTCAGGTGCTTGGTAACTGGCATATATTTACAATGGTTGCAGCATCTCGAGGCCATTTGCAACTTCCCTAGCTGGCTTCTGACAGACAAAGTAAATAGGGGAAGCCGGATAACCTTAATGACTATATGATTCATTTAACAACTGTGGCAAAAAGTTCATAAAATCAGGCATGTCCTAACAACTGCCTTGCTTAGCTCTGGAAATTCTGGTCTGAATGAGTTGTAAATCTAGGACTACTTGTAATTGGTTGGGTAAAGTTCCTGAAGAGCAAATCCTCAATATTATATGTGGAAGTATTCTATATATGCTATTTCTGATATATATTCAATAACTTACAGTTGTTTTTCTGATTGTATTGTGTAATATACTTCAATACCTTACAAAAAAAAGTATAAGTTTATATACTATTAAAAAAACATGACATTATATAAAAGTGTGCTTGTACTTTCTCCTCAAAGTGTTTCTACAGCTTACTGCAGAAGTATTAATGTTCTGTTACATGAAGCTAAATTCTGTCCTCTTCTAGGTAATTTCAAATGCAAAGAATACAGTACAAGGTTTTAAAAGATTCCATGGTCGTGCATTTTCGGATCCTTTTGTTCATGATGAAAAAGCTAAACTTGCTTATGAGCTTGTCCAGTTGCCCTCGCTTTCAGTTGGCATTAAGGTATGACCTTTAATGTGCACATATTAATGTTTGCTCACAAAATTAGAATACTGTTTGGCTATTTGGCAGAAGGGAAAAAAATAAAAGAGAGATACAGATATTATTCACATCTTAAGAATTCAACTGCTACAGTCTTCCTGAAAGAGATTGGAGTTTGTGGCTTATAAATTATGGTTGGTCAGTCAGCCAGCCAGATGTTTAGACTGGATTTCTATCTACTTATCAAGTCCTTCCCAAGGACTTAAGATAGGCAGATGTTGTTTATTAATATTAAAGTTAAACAATGCAGGATAAGAGCTGTTCCAAATAAAGTTATCTTTTGTGGTTGACTGAGATACATTCTTTTATTTTAAGTATGATCAGAATTTTTTCTCTTAAAATATGAAAAATAAAGCATACTGTTGATTGCTCTTTTGTGCTTATTTGTGAAGCAAAGGGAGAAATATGTTTAAACTTTAAACATACAGTAGAACCTCACCTTGCAAATGCAATCTGTTCCGGGATTGCATTCGGAACCCTGATTGATCGCTTCCTGAAGCGACACATCTGTGCATGCGCAGATAGCAAAAATGGCGCAGAAAGGATGCTTTCCACGCCATTTTTGGGTCGGAAGCTGAGTTTTGGTTCGGAAGCTTGAACCAAAACTCAGCTGGATTTTTGGGTCGCAATCCGAATTGTTTGCGAACTGAGGCATTTGCAAGCCGAGGTTCCACTACTGTTAAAAGATTTAGTGGGGAAAATTATTCTGGAAAATTACAAATGAAAATATCATTTTGTTTCTAACTAAGGTTAAATATATGGAAGAAGAACGAAACTTCACAGTTGAGCAGATTACTGGAATGCTTCTCACTAAACTGAAAGAAACTGCAGAGAATGCTCTTAAAAAACCTGTAGTTGACTGTGTTGTATCTGTAAGTAATAAATCTGTATGTTTTTGATCTTTTCTAAATTTAAGTTTTGTAAAGGTGGAAATGAATGAAATTGATTACAGCTTGTTGCCTAGCTTCCTTAATGATGGTTTATTACAGTGCCTCTCAGGCTATACGGGGTGACTGATATTCTGTATTTACAGATAAGTAAAAGAAAGATAGTATTTGGATTGTAAATGTGATTAGTCAAATGACTGAAGATTGATATTTTGGCTTGTAAACATTGTGTCAGTGTCTCTTATAGGTTTCCATAAAACTTATGAATATTAGGGTCTTGGTAAAAAAAATAATTCTTTGGCAGCTTAATATTTAGTTACCACAATATGCAAGTAAATTCTGGTTACAATGACAATTCTAGCTGGTCCTGGTTGCTATCATTAAGCAACAGCCATGTGGGCTGTTAAACAAGGCCCTCACCTGACTGTAACCTGTAACTTCCTACCAAGTACCCCATTGACCTTGCTTATGGGAAGCTGGCAGGGAATAACAGAAATTGTAGCCACATTACTATAGATAGTTGCAATGGCAGAATTCTGAAGACTGGTCTTAAGTCCCCCCAAGTTTAGTGCTGTTGCAAATTCGAACAACCATTAATGAGTTACCATAACCTAAAGATCACCTGAAGCAAAAACATTTACTTAGGATCTGGGACTACCTTGTTTTTATTTACCCAAGTAATGGTAGGTACAGTAAAACCTCAGTTTGCAACCGCAATCCATTTCTGGACTGAAGTCGCGAACCAGTTTGGTCGTATTCTGAAGCAACACTTACTGCACATGCTCAGACAATTATGCACATGTGTGGAAGCGGAAACAGTACAGAAAGGAATCTTTCCATGCTGTTTTTGTTCGCCAAAAGAGTTTTGAGTTGTGAACCGATTCAAAACTCGGGTGGAATTTTTGTCCAGGAACCGAATTGGTTGAGAACAGAAGCGTTTGCGAACCTAGGTTCCACTGTATGACGAACTTCAGGCTTTTATCTAGCCTGGCAAGGTAGTATTCTCTATGTGCCCATCTTTTTGGTTGCTGACTTAAGTATTCTGTTTAGTAAGATTTTCTATTTTAACATAGATTATTTTGCAGTTCTTTTATTAGTGTCTTTAATAAACAATATGTTTATTTGTTAAATATTAGTTGTTAACAAGTGTTATTAGCCAGGTCATTTAACTTTTACTTCCCTATCCTATGTATGACTTGGGATAAAATATAATAAATGTGGATAAAAATCCAATTATTACAATTCTTTTATTTGAAAATATTCTTTTTAAAAATCAACTTTTAAATGTCTTGTAGGTTCCTTGCTTTTATACAGATGCAGAGCGGAGATCTCTCCTGGATGCTACACAGATTGCTGGATTAAACTGCTTGAAGTTAATTAATGAAACTACAGCAGGTAGGTAGAAGATAACTGCAAAGAATACTTAATTATATATTTGCAAGTCTTGCACCCAAGTTTAAGTTTTGTTTTAGTCTTAATGGTGCTAATTTTTTATTACATTGAATAAAGGGGAATTAATTCAAAGTTTATTTCAATTCACTAAACTTTTTTTTTCCTGTTACAGTCATTCAGATTTGTATTTGAGTAGAGTAATTATTTTCACATTTTGATTACTTTTAAATGTGAAAGCGTAGAAATTCAGAAAAGGAATTTGGAAGAACAACAAAACATATAAAACATTTTCTCTTTTTAGTGTTTTCAAGCAAATTAATCTACAAATTTAAAAAAGTTTTTTGTTACTTCCCCCTTTTCTCCAATGGAATGACTTTTTTGTTGTAATTGAAATAGGTCATTGCCTCTACATCCTCAGAAATTTTTAAAATACAGTATATTTTGGACAGTGGAAAAATTGAAGAAGGTGAGGGAAAAGAACCTTTATGATCAACTGTTTTGAGATTTAGGGTTTTTTTTTTATAGGAAGCAGTTTAGAGATGAAGCATTTTAGTAAATAACTTGTAGAAATTATTAAAATTGGATTTCAGCCAAAGTATTCTGGAGATAAACCCTAAAAAGGGAAAATGGCTTTTCTATATGGCTTCAGTGTTTCCAGAAATGTTCTCTCTTTATATACTTAGTTTGCTGTTTATTTTCATTAAAAACTTTGAGATTTACAGAGTTCTATAATAAAAAGGTAATTATATAGACTTTAATCCATATTAAGAATATTTATTTTCTCGTGGATGATTGCAATTGTGCATTAAATGTTTTAAATGGTATTCTTAGCCAAAAATTCTTAAATACAGGATCATGACATTTCTGTTTGTTTCTGTCTAGTTGCTCTGGCCTATGGGATCTATAAACAAGACCTGCCTGCATTAGAAGAAAAACCAAGAAATGTGGTCTTTGTTGATATAGGCCATTCAGCTTATCAAGTATCTGTTTGTGCATTCAACAAGGGGAAATTGAAGGCAAGTATAAAGCCTATTCATGTTAATTAGGATATTACTGCTACCATTTTAAGTATTATAGCTGAAAAATGTGGAAATTTTGATGCATTTGACAGAACGAGCTAGCAATTAAAAAATAAAGCTAACCAGATGACTGCAAAAAAATATGATCCTTCTACCCCCACCTCCCAAATCCTCTCAGAGCTAATCCTTCCATTGCCCCTACAATCCTGCCAGAACTGATGAAGCTTCTTGGATGAGAAGCCAAATGTCTTCTTCAAAGAAAAAAACCCCCAGTCCAGTTGCCTTTTGAAAAAGCACCTTTGTGACATAAAGCTAATTGTATTACCTTTCTTGTAGATTATTTTATTTAAAGGAAAGTTGTAGTAGAAATATCACAGAAATTGGGTTTGGACATTGCAGTAAGCCACTGCTCTAACTTATAATGTGGTTTGTGTTCTTATGCCATAGCATTTAATGTTATGGCACATTAAACATTTTTGTGTTTATGGCTGAATATTTTGCATTATTCTGTTTAGTATTAGTAATTCAGCAAACTATGACTTAATGTAATATATCAACTTCGAAGCTCCTTATAAAAAGCAATATAATGAACTAGAATTGAATTGAATTGAATTCTTTATTGGCCAAGTGTGATTGGACACACAAAGAATTTGTCCTTGGTGCATATGCTCTCAGTCTACATAAAGAAAAAATACATTTATCAAGAATCATCGGATACATCCCTTAATGATAGTCATAGGTTACTAATAAGCAATCAAATTGTACTAGGAACAAATAAAACAACATAAATTGTAACGATACAAGCAACATGGTTATAGTCATAAGTGGGAAGAGACAGGTACTAGGAGGGATGAGAGTAATACAGTCTTAGTAAATTGACAGTGTTGTGGGAATTAGTTGTTTAGCAGAGTGACGGCATTTGGGAAAAATTGTCCTTGTGTCTATTTGTTCTGTTGTGCAGTGCCCTGTAGTGTTAAGGGTAGAAGTTGAAATAATTTATGTCCAGGATGAGAGGGGTCTGTAGATATTTTCACAGCCCTTTTTGACTTGTGAAGTATACAGGTCCTCAATGGAAGGCAGGTTGGTAGCAATTGTTTTTTCTG
>JANHFR010000590.1:197792-208021 GCA_032468015.1 Mimophis mahfalensis | reverse complement strand
ATACAGTTCCTCATGTTGTGGTGACTCCCAACCATAAAATTATTTTCACATACACCTGTATTTGTATTGAAATATGTTTTCTGATGGTCTTAGGCAACCCCTGTGAAAGGGTCGTTCGACCCCCAAAGGGGTCACGACCCACAGGTTGAGAACCACTGACCTAATTTATAAGAACAGCCATGCGTACGGTGGTTTATCCTGCAGTATACAAAGGTTTATTATTTTATTATTATTATTTTGTAAATTAACTTTTTGATAACTTTAGAACTTCGGTCTAAACTTAGGGTTAGATAATATGTTTCTACGTTCTATAATGAATTGGTCCCAGTTTAATTCAGTAATATTCTGGAGTCCTTTCTAAATCTTTGAAGTCTTTGGATGGTTATTAGCCAAGCCTTGGAAGTATGCATTGTGGAGCACTTGTAAGTTCACTTCCAGTTTTGATATGAACTGAGGGTAATAGCTACAGCTTCTGCAGTACAGCAAATAGGTCTAAATGGAGTTCATTTGATTAGTATCTTTTGTGCTCTTCTGTCAGATAATTTTAATAAATATAATACAAGGCAAATCTTGCTACATCAGAATCCTCTAACTTATTTCATCATTTGCCTTGAAGGTGAAAGAGCTGGTGGAAGAGAAGCTATTTGCACTTTATGATCGCCTGCTGCTTCAGTCAAGTTTGGATTTGATGGCCGATGTAGTCTATTGTCCACGTCCAAGCTGCCAAACCCCAGTGATGCAGGATCCTTCTTGTACTATGGGCATCTGTTCACGATGCAATTATGCATTCTGCACTTTGTGTAAAATGACCTATCATGGAGTTTCCCCTTGTAAAGCCACTTCAGGTGAGTAACTGTAAAGGGCCTTGCATTCAGTGCTCTCTGAATTTTAATGCTTTATATAAGAGAGTTAATGTAGTGTTGGAGAGTAAACTCTTAAAATGGTGGACTGTCACTGAGGAAGCTCAGGTTCTCCTCAGCCATGGAAGCATACTCACCCAATAACTCTCTTGCATCATTTATTTATCAAGTTGTGAAACTCACCGAGGGACACTTTGATTCTTACACCAACCTATCTCACAGTTATTTTTGGGAGCACTCTTTATGCCATCTTGAAGTTCTGAATGAAAAGTGGGGTATAAATCTAATCATTAAATTAACATAATTTTGGATGTGGAAATCTCTTCAATAATCTCATAGAATGGATGGTGGTTGGTGCAAGTGACCTTCCAGTTTGTCTTGTAATCCTAAAAGCATTTCAAGATTATACTGATGAAATTTTGTGGCCCAGTTTTTCCTGTTGTTTTTGGTTCTTAAAGGTGTCTTCTTTGTTTATTTAAAAAAGGAAGAAATGACTTATCTTAATTCTATGGAGCATTTAAGACCCCAGTTTCAAAAAATAATTCTTAAATGGTTTGAGAAGATGATTTAAGACTTGAATAGCTTCAGAATCTTATGGAGCTTAATATAATGAATTCACTCTCCTCCGAATCAGACCAAACGTTTTCATTCTAACCATTCTGATTTCATAATTGGGTCACTATCCAAACCTCCAGGGGGAAATAATATTTTACATTTTAATGCGCAGCTAGTGGTTACCATAAATTGGCCAACTGATAGAACTGAAATTCTTAAAGGCTGTCTTCCTATATAGTTCTTGATATTTCTCTTCTTTTTATTTTGTTGTGTCTTTAATTGAATAGGGTATATAGAAGGTTTTATTGTGTAGAAGATTTTTTTAAATAATGTTACTATGAATTATAAATGCAAAGTCAATACAAACTACATAAAATACAAAATGTACAGGGAACGGGGAGAGGCTGAAAAGAAAATAAAAGATTAAAAAAATAACTTCTCCTTTCATCCCAGCAGATTAAAAACAATTTTAGAAGTTTATCACAATTTCTAAAATAAATCATCTCTCTTTTGCCCATTACTCATATTTTAGATAAAGAAAACAGCCCAAATGCTATGTCCATTAATCTTTGTCAGTAAGGGCAGATGCAAGCATTTTCTTCTTTTAACCCTGGTCAAGCGAGCCAATCTTATAAACTTTCCTGAGTTTTTAAAATTATTATTTGATTCCTTCAAAAAAAAAAAAGGAAGGTAGAAGTAGTTTGCTGATCACCTGTATTTCAAAACAATAATCCTTAGAACTTTAAACATATTTCTTTTGTATCAATAAGCAAACTTGATCTTTTTGTTTATTGCTTCTAGTAAAATCCTTCTAATTCTTCTTTACACTTTTTCTGCATTTTTGAATATGCAGAAGGAAAAAAATCCAAACAGTTTCCTGGTGTTATAGCTTCATCTCCTTCAGGGAATAAGTCACATGTCAGATTTATTTGTATTACATTTAAGTCCCCCTTTCGAATTAATTTCGTAGGCATCCATTGCAGCTCTTTTTGTTTAATAACTTTACTAGAATATGGCCTGTCAATTTTATCAAATGTTTGATTCTTTCTTTCCAAAAGCTTTGCTTAAAGGTATTCAAAAGTTTGCACTAAGGATTTCTTCTCCATTTTATTTTATCTTCTGACTCTAATGTCCAGCCTTCAGGGTATCCTTATCATAAAGAAAAAACCAAAGCTATTGATATTTTCCCATAATCAAACTCAATTCCATTGAGGACCGCATCAGGATTGTGTTTGACCTCAGGGCTGGGGTGGGCATGGCCAGGATGGGGGTGGCTAGCTCAATGTCACCACTGTTGGGGGCACCTGTGGTGGCCTGAGTGCTCTGACAGTGAAGATGGGCTTCCGAGCTCCATTTTTGGCTGCGACAGCCTCCTGCAACCCCCTACCAGTGAAAATGGAACTTGGGAGGGCCTTCTATGCTCTGCGCATGTTCCATTTTTGGCTGCAAACCCCTGCCAACAAAAACGGAGCTCTCACCCGCAACCCTTCCGAGCTCCCTTTTCACTGGTAGTGGCACCGTGGGCCAGTCCTTCACTGGTTCCAGGGAAGCCCCACGGGCCAGATTCGGCCCCCAGGCCTTGAGTTTGTCACCCCCATTCTAAATAAATTAAAATGATAATTCCAAATTCCTCTGGCCCATTAAATCCCTTGTTAACTTTTCACAATCCATATACATAAGCACTCTTTTGCTGCAATAGTATAAATTTTATTGTAAATTTTTTAAAAATATAAGATTTGGGGGGGATTACGCAAAGCAGCCTGATATAATGAGCTTGATATAATCCCAACTCCCAGGCATTCCACTCATAAGACGACTAAAAATGGCAGTTTCTGCAATCTACTCATGAAGAACAAATGTTTTGACCATGAAGTTGAGTCACAACCATCTCCCCTTTGTTCTGGAGAAATTATGCTGGCTTGGATCTAGCATCTAGCCAAGATTTACCTCATAAAAGCCATTTTGCTAGCTAGCAAAGGCTAGCAAGACATCAGCTAGCCATGGTGCTAACACAGAAAGTGTTTTATTGATTAAAACATAGTGAAGTAGTAGGACTGATATCCTTTGGAGAAAGCATTTTTGCATGAAGTGAATTCTTGATACCTATGTTGATATTCAGTATTTCTTAATATTTCTTAATATTAAAAATATTCTATCCCATATTACTATTTTATTACTGTAATTTATTGAAATGCATAAGATGAGTGTGCAAAACTAATGACACTTGTTTTGTGAAACGGGTAAATATGTTTGTACAACTTTATGCCATTTTCTGTTCTTAATGCAGAGAAACTAGCAGCTTTACGCAATGAATATCTTCAAGCAGATGAAGCCACAAAACTATTTTTGGAGCAACGCTATGGCAAAAGAGTTATTCAAAAGACTTTAGAGGAGATGGAAAGTAATAAATGGCTAGAAAACAATTCCAAATCATGTCCTTGCTGTGCAACTCCTATTGAGGTAAGATCATAGCAAAGAAGGGTGTGACTGAAAAATGTTCTGGAGAATCAAATGATGTTAGTTTAGCTTTTTAGGAGCAAGAATTGTGGTCCAACTTTGAATTCCCATGGACAGCAATTTTTTAGAATATCAGCTCAGTTCAATCCTGACTATAGGCTGGGATCATCTCCACAGTAATTTTTGGTTGTATTGGGAATGATGGGATTTTCATTGCCTTTCCTGTGGTAAAAACCTGTAAGTGGTAAGTTTCTTAACATCTAGAAATACCTGTCTCAAACTGAAAGAAAAACACTACAAATACATTGTCCCAGATTGTCATTATATAATCAGCAATAGAAACTGCTGGAAAAATGTTAAATGAGACCAAGAACTGAAATATATCTACACTTTTCATAGTCGCTATTTATGAAGTATTTTCCAGTAATTCAGTACAATATAATCTTGAAGGCAATTAAAATTCAGTTTTTCAATTCAGTTTTCTCAGTTCATTCCACAGGATATACTTTACACAGTTTTGAACTTAGGTTTTTCATTCAATAAAATTCTTTCCTTAACTTCTGTTAATATGCTTCCTATCAGCTGAGAATAGAGGGTTATTGACAATAGATTTTTTTGTTATTTCTGAAGCTCCACTTTGGCAATACTATGAAGTACTGTACAGGGAGTCTTCAACTTACAACAGTTCATTTAGTGACCATTCAAAGTTATAGTGGCACTGAAAAAAGTGACCATTGCAGCAATCCCTATGGTCACATAATCAAAATTCAGACACGTGACAACTGACTCATGACAATTGCAGTTTCTTGAGGTCACGTGATCCCCTTTTGCCAAACCAGTCAGGAGGCCAGATTCACTTAACAACCGTTTTAACTAATTTAATCAGCACAGTGATTCACTTTAATAGCTGTGGCAAGAAAGTTCGTAAGATGGAATAAAACTCACTTAACAGCTCTCTCTCCTTGCAACAGAAATTTTGGCCTCAGTTGTGGCTGTAAGTCAAGGACTATCCGTAGGTAAAAATCCCATTTAGTGCTTCAGCTATTTAGAAAAGACAGGTAGAGTTTTCTTCCTTATAACAGTCAGACAGCATTTGCTATTACAGTTTCATGAGTTAATATATTAGGAATAGTGAGTTGTAAATAGTATAAGGGAGTAGCCTTTACATCTTTTATTTTCCATTTAGCAAAGTACAATGAATCAAAGTGCAGTGGATTGTAAAGATTTCAGGCCTAATTGTCTTTTTCCTGTTCTTTTCCCCCCCAGAAGTTAGATGGCTGTAACAGGATGAGGTGCACTGCTTGCAAGCAAAATTTCTGTTGGCTTTGTATGGGTGCTTTATCAAAAATAAATCCATACAACCACTTTAATGATCCAGACTCACCATGTTTTAACCTGTAAGTAACCTTTTCCTCTGCTGAAAGAAAAGAGGAATTTGACTATAGGTCTGAGTTTACAGGGGTTAATAGGGTTTGCATTCTAGAAGACTTTGCTATGTCTTACTACAAAGTAAGTGAAACAATAGGCCAATATTTTTCAAATCTGGTAATTTTAAAATGTGTTGACTTCAACATTCTGGCTGGGGAATTCTAGGAATTGAAATCCACACACATTAAAAGTAGCTAAATTTGAAAAACACGGCAATTGAAGGCTGTTTAGTCTGGAGCTTATTACACAAGCTGGTTAAAGAGTTTGCTGAATAATTGTGTATAACACAAAAACCTTTGACATATGTGTACCTTTTTGTCTGCAAGAGGCAATGATATTGAAAAATTAAAAATGGCTAAAATTATTTTGACTGCTTTGAAATTTGATATGGGACTCTTTATTGGAAAATAGTATGTTCAATAAGACTGGATTCATACATTGTACTAATCCACAATGTGACTTGTTTGGTTTTACTTAGAGTAAACCCAGCTAACTTTAATAAACTATGATCAAACTATGGGTTAGCAAAATGCAGAATACAATATATTTTCATTAGCATTGCAGATTTCCTACCCAAATTTAATATTTAATCAAATATTAAATAGTACTGTAATATTTAAATTTGTGCCAAAAGCTAATGCTGAAGCCAACTTCCATAGCTTTAGTAGGCTGACTAAAATGTCAACATAAGGGGTTCTTTTTGAGCTTGGTTGTTTTCTTGCAGACATTTGGTTGGGCTGTTTACTGTTGTGAGACCAAACACCATCCCCTACTAGTACTGATGATGTTACCTAGTTTGGGTAATAAAACGTCTGCAAGAAAACAACCAAACTTAAAGAGCACAAAGATCCTTACACTTCAATCCTGAGCTACAATATTCTCCTCTGTCAGGGTCACAAAACAGTTTGCAAAATGATGCATTCTTCACAGGAATAGCTGTAGGAGCCAGTCAACAATATCAGTGGTATCACCAGGCACTTAGAATCCTATGCCTTTTTAAGAGGTGAAGCATGCATTACACACATACAAGCAGCACCAGCAAGGCTTTCATTTACATCCTCCATTTTATTGTTGACACCTCCTGCGAACACCTCTCCAGAACTCCAGAACTCTTTATCCACATAAATATCAGACAAAATGGGGAGAAAAAAGAGAGAACTGTTGGCTAATACAGAATTCATGAACATGGGAGGATGTGGCAGAAGTTTACATGAGCTACTGCTAGAAATCATAATTATTCCAAGTTTCCCCAGAGCCGTAAATTACCTCTTGTTAGGATTACGTTTTGTCTTTTAGTTTATAAGTAATTGTATCAGAAGAAAAAGGCAATGCAAAAGTTATCAGTGCTTACTTGAAAATAACAATACAAAGTTTCTTAGTTTTGCTGTGTGATTTTGCTATTCTTTTGGCAGGGGCTTTTTACAGAAATAAATGCATGAGCTGTTATCAAGTTGGTAAAATATTTTGTTGCTTAAAATTCAATTTTCTTGTCTTTCAGGCTGTTTCAAGCTATGGAAATTGAGGGTGAATTTTGGAATGAAGAGAATGAAGAAGAGAATGATTAATCTTTAGCCAGAATCAAAAGCTAAAGAAATGAAGATGTACCATGCATGTTCAAATTACTTTATCGATAGATGACACACACAAATCAGCTCAGAACGTCTAGAAACTTGCTCATTTGCTACTACTAATTTCATGGATGTTATCCTTTAATTTTTAAAAGCACTGAACATTTAAACAAGCACATTAAAATTTCACAATATGCTCCTTTTTTTAGTTAGCAATATTATCACTAAAACTGTTCCAAGAACAACAGCAGTGGAATGTAAGCAATTGTTTGCTGTCCTTGTCCAATGAGGAAAGTATAAGGGTAAAAACGTGTGATTTTTTTCAGGTCCTGCAATTCTTAATACTTTATCCCGTTAACATGGATAATGATGCTGCCTGAGAGTCTCTTGGATACTGCTTATCATGAGATGGATAGAAAATGGACTTTAAAAGGCAAGGTTCAATGAAAAAGAAGACAGTAGATTCAAATAATAGGCCTGTACTTTGAGGCTTCTTACAACGCCCTATTGGGTTTGTGGGCAAATTTCTGGCCTTCTGGCCTTAATTAGTTTGTCTGTGAAACAGATATTTGCAAATGGCTGCCTTTAGCCATAACAGTCATTTTGTTTGTATCCTTCAGTTTTCACAAAATAAACTACTGCTGGAGCCTGTTGGGAGGTCTGTCCATGGAAAGATCCATTGTTTGAGTCTCTCTCTGGTGGATAAGTTGTTTGCTCCATTCAAATTTGCAAAAAATACTTGTCCAGAAGAGATCAGGAAGAAATACTTCTGGGCCAAGATAACATGAAGTTGTCTGGTCTTCCTGTCTGCAATGTGTTAAGCACAAACTCTATGGTTACATACAGAAGTTGGAAATTAAAGGTTCCTACCAACTTTTGAGTTTTTATAGATTAAAAAGTTAGCACTTCAACTTCTACTGCAAACTGGAAGCAAATGATTTTTTTCTAAGGCAGGCATAAATACCAAGAACCCTTTTGCTGGACACTTAGAGAAGGAAGAGGGCAGTACATTTTCCTGCACCCTTAGAATCTTCCCACTTTAATACCTTCCAGACTGAATTACAATTCGGAGAATTCCTAGCAAAAGTTGATCAGATTGGGAAAAGATGAAAAGATGGGTAATAATAAAGGAGAAGAACCAAGAGTGGATGCTTCCCCACATTCCATAATTGTACCACTTTAGAAAACTGATATTTCTGCATTAAGAGTTGAGGTGCAGTAGATTGTCTGAAAGAGTGCTTTTTATTTGTCCCCCCAACCCAGTTCCTGAAAAGGCTACGTTTCCAACTCTTGTTTCCAACTCTTAACAAAATAAATATATCCCAAATTGTTCATAAACATTTATGTGTTTAATATTCAAAAATTAATGAGAAGTTCATAGCCTGCAGATTTTTTTCTACACATAATCACAATTCTAATGTTAACGTTCCCATCCCAGAAACCCTTGAAACCATTTTTTTTTTAAAAAAGAAAAGAAAATGAGGTTGCTGTTACATCTCGTGGTCTACATTCTTTTAAGACTGATGTGTAATTAGTCCTGAGTTACTTGAAATTGCTTGATGCAGTTACATCCACTCCTACTCTTGCACCTGGTGGAAAACAAAGATGCTTTTCAATAATTGAGTCCAATACTGTATTTTGTATATTGAAAGACTGCTGTCCACCAACTTCTTGTAGCAGTACCAGAAAGATCTATTTAGCCAGTTGCTCCGAGAGGCTAGTCACTGTAGGCTTTTTCAGATTGACTTTCTGCTCCAACTTCTTTCATGCTGTAAAGTGGTTCTACTAGTTTGTTGTGAACAAGCATCAACCCTGGTTAAAGGAAACAAAAACATCTCAATTCTTATGTAAATGTCATATTTTATCAAATAATAACTTACACTTGTGCCAAGTATATTTGAATCTGTGGGGGAGTGAGTTGGACCTCAAACTTTTCTCCCTCTGGATCCCTATATTGCCTTGCCTAATGTATTTGGTATCACTAGCAACTTGATACTACCACCATCCATCTAAGAAGATGTGTAACCTGGTATCCTACCATTAACTTTGCCTGTAAATGAAAGCGTGTGCACTGGGAGGGGGGATTTCCACAGCTGGCTGTATTTCTGGTATATAAAAATGAAATAATGAAAGTATTGCTACAGCAAGCACCATTATAGAAAACAGAGACATGGGATTAGAAATATTAGACATAGTTCAATCTAATGAGATACAGAAAAATAAAACTTTTGTTAAACAACCCTTCCAATATAAAATCACCTAAAAGGTTAGAATATCAACCTTATAAATTTGAGACCAATTCAGAAGACCACAAAGCAGCCCTTTATCTATTGCAGAGTCCTCAGGTTTCAAGATTTATCAAGCATCAAAAAATCCTCATGAAAAAATGTCAACAGAAAAAATATGTATTGATATACGCATACAAAATGAAGCACATGCACTCATGGAGATACAAGAAATACTGGATCAAAGCACAGAGAGCCAAAGAAAATTTTAACAAGCTTTTGCCAGAATTTCAGAGGATGTGGGTATGTATCCATAAACATGCCTTCTTTTTTTACTTCTTTGTTTATTGCTTACTTTCATTCTCTTTTATTTTTGCACTAAACTAGTAAAAGCAAAACTTGGTTTCTTAAAAAGTAGCACCAGGCACAGCCATTTCTCCATTTTTCCAATGCTCTGAGTTTTATTTTTTCAGAGTTAGCTTTTCTTCATTCTGGAAAGGGAGAGGCTTGGCATCTGCCCTTGCTTTATGTGTCCCAATGCTGATTCTGTTTGACACGAAAGGATGTCTGTTTTTTTTCTGGATGCAGACTGGCATCACTCCAACATCCTCTCTTTTAAATTCTTTTCCTCTTTATATTTTTGAATGTTGTGTCAAGAACAGGAACATACAATCCTTATATTCTAAGATAAAGCACCAATGTGGAGGAATGGATAAGATATGTGACTAGGGCCGGATAGGGTCAAATTCAACAACTCCCTCAGTCATGGAAACACACTGGATTACTTTAGGTCTCCTGGTATTTCCCACTCCAGACTACCTTGTAAGGAAGGGTTCCTATTTGAGGAATAACCAAAGGGAAACCACTATGTCAGATTCTTTGAACTCTTTCAGGGGTAAAGGCAGGATACAAATCTAACAACCAAAATATTCAGAGTCATTTAGTTGGGAGATTCTCCATGCCACTCATTGACTAACACTCCAAAGCCTATAACAATATAGCAGTAGCAATAGCATTTGATTTATATAGCGCTTATCAGGGCTTTCAACTCTCCCTAAGCAGTTTACAGAGTCAGCATATTGCCCCCAACAATCTGGGTCCTCATTTTACCCACCTTGGAAGGACAGAAGGCTGAG